>PVKM010008379.1:0-39101 GCA_004027735.1 Carollia perspicillata
ATCTTTTGTTATCATCATCTCTCACATCTGAAAGCGCCCTGTTCTTTTCACTCACAAGTTTGGACAGATTAGTTAATAGTTTCCCTTGTACCTCTGGGGCACACAACTGGATTATATTTTCTATCCTCCCCTTAAAGTTATATATAGTTGTGTGACTGAATTCTGAATAGAAGGTGGACAGAAGTGAGTACACCATTTTTAAGCCAGGCCCATAAAACCCTCCTACATGCAACCTTCCACTCGTTTTCCCATATGTTCCAGCTAAACAGACAAAACTCAATGGTCTGGAGTTATGGGATGGAACATTTTGACCCTGAGTTGTTGCCCATGAAATCTACCCATCATGCTATGTACTAAGGAACAGCCATGTTGAGCTGTAGAATGAGTAAAAAATAAACTATCATGGTACCCCCCTGAAATGCTAAGTTTTTAAAATGTGAGCATTTATGTACCTAATACTTATCTCAATTGTAAGTGTATGCATTACTTATTTATTTACTTATCTTCCTAAAAAGACACTATTTAGAGGCTCTCCTGACACAGTGCACAGTAAGTGGCAGGTTCTCAGTCAATCCTCTTGAATGCATGAATACAGGAAACCATGCACAGCAGGTATAAGATAATAAATGCTTCCTGAATTGAAGCACAAAGGCAGAGAAAGATTCCAAAAGTACACTTTAAAAATTACAATTCATTTCTTATTTTGTCTTTCCTCTTCTGATCCAAAACATTTCAAAATAGTTAGAAGTGAATCTTGGGGAATTTTATAAGTGCTCAAATAAATTCAACCCTATTATGGCTGCCTACAAAGACCCTGCGATATTTCTGTTCTCACACTATGTGCATGTAACATTTTCTTTCTATATTGAATGAGATTGTATTGCTTTATGACATACTCTAAGTCAGCCAATATTGCACCTGTAATGGCACCATTCAACTGCTATACTAATTTTGCCTAATTTGTCCTGATTGCCAATAGCTTTCTTCTAGCCAGACAGCTCCTGATGCCTGTCTAATACAACGCGCATCATTACATGAGCCCCTGTGTACATTAGCTAAGATCAACAACCCTAGTACAAAATACTGAAAAGTAATCCCTCTTTGTCTTCTCTGACTGCAAAGCCAAATCAATGCCAAAAGGCATCTTTATATTTATTGTGCTTACTGTCAGTCAGTGCCAAAATAGACAGTCTAAACAGGGTTAGAAGAAGCAGTGTAGTGCTTAAAGTATGTGTGCTGCCAAGACAACAGTGTGTATTGCATCTGTTGCCTGGGATACACATCCACAACATTCAACAAATAAGCTATACAGTTTAGTGTTTGAGAAAAGCCAGGGACATGAGTATCAAGCAAAAAGTTGAGGAGGAACTGTCTTGGAAGACAAGCACAATTGAAGTAGTCACAAATGGAAAACGTGGCAAGACACTAGCTAAATATAGACCTAAATAAGTATGTCACGAGCCCATGTTCCTGATACAGTCTTTCCTATAAGTCAGCTGGGCTACTGCTGGGCTAGCTGTCTGCTGAGCAACCTGCACCAAGGAATAGACAAGAGTCACACACTAACTATTCTATTCACTCAGCTTTTATTGAATGCAAGTTCACTCAAAATAGAACATCAACACACATTAATATCCTATTCACACTCTAACAATCTAAGAGAAATATAACATACACACACACACACACAGCAATCAATGGGGGACAATCAACCTGAGTCCTAGAGTCTCAGTCTACAGGTCCTAGACACAGCATGGTGGTCAAGGGAGTTGTCAGTGTCTTCCAAGGAAGGATCTCCAGAGCCAGGAGGTCAGCAGAGCAGACAAAGTCCTCAGTCCAGCAGGACAGAGCCTCTGGCAGCTGATGACTAGGGAGATCAGTGTGGCATAGAGCAGCACTCTGGTTTGTGGAGCTTGGCTATCTCAGCAGTGGTCTGGTGCCTGCCTCACTTATACCTTGAAAGTGGTATATTCCACCCTTTTGTATCTTTTTGATAAATGTCTTAGTATCCCTGATGCCAAGTGGACAAATTTCCCAGGAGCCTATGGAGGGTACATGACTGTTCTGCTTGACACCCCTGATGGTAAATGTGGAATTTCCCCAGGAGCCTATCTATGGGTGGTCCTGCTCTGTGGACATGGCTGTTCTGATTATATATGCAGATGTCTTAGGCAAGGTGTGTCTCCTCACCAGATGTATCTCTTCTGACTCAGGTAGTTTCCCCTTGAACCAAAGAGTCATGGCTAACTGACAGCCATTTCGTTTGACATAAGTGACTCCACTTTGTTTTATATATTTTATGCTATCTTTATCGGACCAATGCCATTTTATTTGTCCACTCTCTACACTGTATATCAAGTTTTCATAGATAGAAGTACACAAAGATCTCTTAGTTTTTGACTCAGTGACAACCTGCCCTAGGCAGCACTTGCTCAGCAGGACTGCATGAAGTGAAGCACTAGTTTTCCCTTGACCTGTAACGGTCATGTATACATGTAAACAATGTTTTCAAAATTAATTTTTCTTGAATATCCTGTTTTGTGCATCATGTAGTGGATTAAAGAGGACCACCACTTCTTGGAAATCCTTCTCATCAAGATTTGAAGTCTTTTTACCATCCCCTTCAATCTGGGTTGGCCTGTGACTATTCTAACCAACAGTATACAATGGAAGTGATGGTATTCCAGCCCCAGATCTAACCTTTAAAAAGACAGGCAGCTTCCACTTTGGTCTCTTGGAGACCTAAGTCTCCATGTCAGAAGTTTGACAAACCCACTGGGTAGACATCATGAAGGAGTTTCACAACTACATGGAGAAAGAGAGAACCCACCTGAGCCTGGCCTTCCAGCTCTCGCCATCAGAACACCAGGCTTGAGCCCGAAATGGCCTCCTTTCCTTCTGACTAGCCAAGATACTGGCTGGATATTACCGAGGGACACCAGATGAGACCACATGAAGCAGATGAATCATCCAGCCACGCAAAATTGTTAGATATAAAATAAAGGTATTACGTTTGGGGGAATTTTTTAATACAGAAATATAAGAGGTAACTTAAATACAAGGACATCAAACACAAAATTTGGTGGTATGGTTTTTACATGAATTTAGGATCTATATGTTGATGATCAAACAACAAAATGACCTCATAGGAAAACCAGGGGACAGAATCCAGGTAACAGGTACCTGCTGCAGGGGTAGGACGCTGCGGGGCTGGCCTACCAGAATTACGTCCCTCTGGCACTCAGCTCTGTCACCACTCCTTAGCTTCTGCTGACTGGCCTAGGGGATTTTCTTCCAAAAGCCATAAAATTAAATTAGAATTCACTGCTTAAGTGTAATGACTTCCCACTGTTTATGTGGGTTATCATTTACAACCAACTGGCATTTAATCAAACCACTATTTTTATTTCAGGACCAGAGGCCAAACGTTGTGGTTTTTCTCTACCTCCCTGTTGAGTCAAGCAGCTTCATCCAAGCTGTGAAGGGATATCAAATTGTTTATGAGAAATCAGCATGCAGCATTGTTTCAAACATATTTATGATTTCCCACAAACTTAGGAAGGATTTAGTTCATTTTGTTGATTGACATATAATTTTACATTTACATATGGTAATGTTAAAATCTCCTGGAGAAAAAAATAAGGATGAAAGGAACATGCTCACAATTTGATACAAATTTATATATGAGACTACGGTCTCCAAATTCTGATTCTGCCTGGAATTGAAAGTGTACAGAATATGCACACTGTTGTCCAGCCCCAGTGAACAGTATCCTCTCCTACTTAAAGCTTCCAACATCCCCAAACTTGGCTGGGTCATTCCGTCTTTCTAAAGTTTCCATCCCTCTTTCCCTCCTTCTCACTGACTCTTGAAATCATCAATACTTAGCTAAATACCGTGTCTTTAATGGCCACCCATGGATCTGTCTCCTCTCAATGCCTTCCTCTAATTCTGAGAAATCTTAATCTTTCCATGCAAGCCCTGCTTCCCTCCCCGCCCTCATCCCAAATATCCACAGGGCTGTAGGAAAATAAACAAACAAAACACATTTTTTTGTTTTAAAGCAATCACCTTCTGTCATCACTTGCAACAATATTATTCCTGACTTCCTCCTTTTGAAGCTTTTCCCATCCCATTAAACTGAAAACTTATAGCAATGTGTTTATTCCAGTCTTAAAGATTTCACTTCAGCCTGTAACAAACCAGATGTTCCTTGCAGCAGGTACCTGATTCGTGTACTCTCCCTAAGACCAAATACAGTGACTTCCATGCACACAGTAGGTATTTATTTATCAAATGATGTTGAATAAGGCAACATCTGTCAAAAGTTTAAATAGAACCATAGAAGAGCTTCTCTTCCCTTGGACAAACTGTAATGAGAGTGAAAATGCAAATTTGGTAATACTCTAGCTGGTTACTATGAAAATCACTCGTGTAATCCCTCTCCTGCCAGAGCCCTTGTACAGTACTAATAGTGGGGAAAAGGGCACATTTTGGCCTTTTGAATAACTGTTTATTTAATATTAGGTTTGTAATATCTGTGTATTTTGAGCCATGGTATAACCAATTTTATCTAATAAGCTGTATTATGACATTGTGTATTAATTAATTCATTAAAAAGAATTCATTGGCTCTGCAATTTCCTAAGATCTCATAAGACAAAATTTTTGAAAGTATTTAAATCTTTATGGTGATCAGGTAAATCACCAATTTAACAAAACAGGTACTTTAAATAGGTTATTTACATATATGAGCATCTCTGTTCAGAGAAACACAGGTTTTACTTTTTATATGTGCTGGTAGCTATCACAGTTGTGCCACGGCTGTTAGAAATTACAGGTTTTCAGTAGCAAGCATCAGCCATCACAGTAATTATTATTATTTTATCAAACACAATCACAAGGAGTATTTTAGGCTGACAAAAGACTTCTAGGTCTTTGTTTATTCTCTACACCATATATTCTGCTCTCCATGCTGGCTGAGTTAAAGGCCTCTCACTCCTGATTTAAAACTTATTATTAGAGAAAGCAAAGGTTCCCATCTTTTAACACAAAGTAAGACTGGTACTTGACTGGAGAGAACTCCAGTCTGGGAATGTACATAAAAGAAATAACCCGAGAGGCTTCATTCAGTGCGCTTTCGGCGATATTCCCAAATAGGAACAGAAGAATACCAGGCAATATAAAAGAGTGAGTTGTAAGGTAACAGGCAATTGCTAGGCTAAATTAATTTACAACCTCAGATACAAGACCAGCAGCTCAAGGAAGTCAAGCTTTCAACCTAAGCAGCCAGCATAGCAAAAGCTCCACCTCGGTGCCCAGATATTTCATCTCGGCTCGAAAGATTACCATCATGACAAGTCTCTCATGGCACAGAGGGACCTTTTGTCTCCCTCAAACTCTTCAGTGAGCACACAGAAACAATGTTGGCAAAAGCAGGGCAGTAATCCAGTGCCCAGAGAAATGAGACATAGGGAAAACACCTTGCTTCAGAAAACAGCTGGTGAGCTAAGTACCAGTTAGCTGGGGGCTGGATACTGGAGTAGGGCATTCCCAACAGTCTAGGTTACAGCCACTATCACCAGCAAGCATTTAAAACTATGGCTTCCACATTACTACTGTTAGGCAGGGTAGGTAGTAAAGCAAGGCAGGGAGAGGGACACGTGTCTCACCCATTAACTTAGCAGTCCTGAGCCTGGTCTGATAGGATTACCACCTGTTCTGAAAATCACAGGAAAAACCATGATAGCACCGGAGGAGAGGAGCCCTTGAAATTCTGTATGTATCATTTCCACTATCTGGGAATGAGAGCCTTTGCAACTGTGTATTAATCCCAAGGTCTGGAGAGGGGAGGAGGAGGGGGAACCCAGAAGTTGGCTACAAGCATAAAACCCCTAAACCCCTCATAGTCAGGCAGGGCACTAGGACTAGCTGGGCGCCCACTTGCAGCTTCGAGCTCAAGTGTATTTCATCAGTAAACTTGTTATCTCATTTCCATTATACATGTGGACTCGCGCTTGAATTTTTCTCTTGTGAGCAAGGCAAGAGCCAAGGAGAGGGAGTCCTCTAACTTGGGTCTCTCTGGTAACAATACTACACATGCCTTTAGTGACAGATTATGCCAGGGCAGAGCAGGGGGTTGACGGAAGTTTTACTTCTTTGGGTATTCAGGAAAAAAGAGATGCTCTACCATTGCTCTACCATTACATTGCTTAGCAAGTAAAACAGGGGAAAAAATAGTTCTAAAGCCCTCAGTCTATGCTTTACAGAGAAACTTTAAATATTTCTATTAATGATGTGAAGCTTCTCAAGAGCCAATGCTATAGGACAAGAACATCATCATCCCCAAAAGGCTGTAGACCAGTATACTCTTATAATAAGGTTGGATGCCACCATTTGGCTCCTAAACTCCCAAGCTCATGAATAGTAACAAGACAAGTTACAGTCCTGACATGTTCTTTTGAAATGTGAATCACCTTTCCACATGCTTTTCCATATAAATTAGGTATTTTTTATGGCAGAACTCAATAAAGCTTTAGTATTTAAGTTAATGGTTTAAAAGGTGAGATTTTATTTATGTGATAACAAAGCATAGAGAATAAACAATCTATTCATATGTCAAAATGACATATTTGCCGAAGCTTCAAATCATTAGCTTCACTAAAATACAATGTAAATCATTACATTTCAAGCTTATATTTGCTATTATTATTTGTTCCTTTTTTAAAAATTTAAAAGATTTTATTTATTTATCTTTAGAGGGGAAGGGAAGGAGAGAGGGCAAGAAATATCAATGTATGGTTGCCTCTTGTGCGTCCCCTGCTGGGAACTGGCCTGCAACACAGGCATGTGCCCTGACTGGGAATCGAACCGCGATCATCTGATTCTCAGGCCCAGGCTCAATCCGCTGAGCTACGCCAGCCAGGGTGATTTGTTCCTTTTAAGGGCTTCCACTTAATACTATTATCATTATCAGAATAAAAAGTTCTATTTGAGCCTCAGTTGTTGTATGAGCCAAAGCTGGACCTACTTAGGAATCACATATTTGCTCTGAACTTGAAAAAGGTGATTCTCTGGAAAATCACAGTTTCACTCCGTTAGGCCTAGGGAATTTTTTTTAAGTCCAGTTTGGGTCACTGGTCTGTCTTTTCAGTGCTCAATTGAAGGGCTATTCTGTAAGGTCATACTTGAACATTTAACCCGGCCAAATGTTCTTCTTTTATTTTTATAGTCCAGTAGTCTCACCATTAATTTCCCCTGCAAATTAACCTATTGACATTTCTCCAAATGAGTATATTCTAAAATTAGCAATTTTCTCCTTTTTTAAAATTTAAAAATCTCTTAAAAGGCTTTGAAAAGTAAAATTCACATACTGCAAAAGTAGACATCAATAGCACTCTCTTGTCTTCCAAATAAATATTCTATCAAATAGGAAATGCACCCAAATTTCTAAAAGGCATGTAGGAAGAAGGAATGAAAGCATCTACACCTTTAAAATAAAAATATGATATAAAAATGATTAAAAAATAGTATAAGCTTTAAAAACACTACAGTCAGGAATGGAAAGTTAAGCTACATATTATTCAATTTATGTAAATTAAGATACAGCAATTGTCCAAAGTGCCTCAAGTTTTAAAATGGTTATTGTTGGCAGTTTGATGAGATTCAACTTCTGTGAAGAGGAATTGCAAAAGAAATTTGTTATAGCAAGGTAAATCTGAAATAAGTGTTCATATTGCCCAGAGCACTAAGGACGAAAATCAGAAGCTTGCCCTTTTTCTGCAGTCAGAGGACAGGCACTGCATGTCATTTCTCTGCACCGCCCTCTACAGTTAGCACACACGAAGATTCCTGCACAAAAGGAGACAAGCCCGCATCATGGCTACCTTAGAGCCACCTAGTCATGACTGTGTATAAGCAAGTGATGAAACACCGCCGTGTAAGAGTGATGAGGGTGGGAACCCAGTTCAGACAACATAAGAAGGTAGCACTAAAACGGTGGTGGTGTGTGTGAGGGGGCCAGGGGCGGGGCCAGTTCCACAGAGTGTATCGTTTCTTGCAGGGCCATGGGCTGCATGAGGCCCCACATGGCTATAAATGTGGCCCAACACAAAACCGTACATTTACTCCAAACACTACGATTTTTTTGTTATGTGCCACAATGTATTTAATGTGCGGCCCAAGACAACTCTTCTTCTTCCAGCGTGGAGCCGAGATGCCGAAAGATTGGACACCCCTACTTAAAGAAAAGGTCTGAAGTTTAAAGAAAAGTGTCTGGGAGAGGAAAATTTATTGGGGTGGCAGTTGGGAAATTTTGGATCACACGAATATTAAGCGACAATATAAATGTATTGTTAATTTCTTATATCTGATACAATACTATAGTTATGTACAAGATTGTCCCTACTTCCTCATACTTAGGAAATACATGCCAAAGTTCTAGGAAAAAAGTAAAAAAAAACAAGAAAGAAAGAAAGGATAAGCAATGCAGCAAAGTGTTAACATTTCTGAAGATTTGACCACTTTCAAAATAAAAATGTCAAGATATAAATATTAAATACATAGAAAAATATAGTAACAGACTTTGTAGCTCTGCACAAATTCTTATAATAAAATTTTTAATTTATGAGTTAGCTTCTGATTATTTCTATTTAAAGTGTACACGAGGCAACTCAGCATGAAGCATGATTGATGGCATAGATCTTTCAAATGGCCCCTTTAGCTTTCAATATGATATGCACCTTTCAATCCACCACGTTAGCCTTTCGGTGGTATGTGTGATGAGAGCTGACTGGCAACAGCTCTGAAATCTTGGCGTGGAACTGCAGACTAATTTGTTACATCAAGGTAAATCTAAGATGTCACAGAAGGACAGAGGTGCTGAAGGGCTGAGAGGCTCAGGGGAAGAATGTCATACTGTGGATTGAAGGGCGAGTAATTGGACCCTTAGTAAAACTCTAAGTCAGTAATGGAATCCACATGTATTCTGCTGAATAGAAGGGGTATAGGGACCAAGTCTGAGGCAAAAGCACTAAGCTCTTTAAAACAGTTTTTTTTTTTGTTTCTTTAGCCACATTATACATATTGCGCATTACATGTGCAAGCAACATCTCAAAGTTTTAAATTTAGCCTTACCAAGGTTTAGGATCACTAGCTTAAACATGACAAAAATATCTGCAAATGCTCTAAGAGTAGATGTTAAAATGACAGGCATGGTCTTCACTGTATATCCAGAGATATGAATGAACTGGGTTCTTCATTTTATTCATTCATCCTTTCATTCAACAAAAGTTTGAGTTTGGGGCACATTTCGTGCATGCACTGCTACCCCTCTTCTCTTCCCAGAGATTGTTTATACAGGCCTCAACCATCTTATATTTCCTTACCTGTAGACAGGACCACCTGTGGATAACCAACACTAGGAACTTCAGCTAAACTTTTTTCAGGGTATATGAAACTTCAAGGCACTTCTGGTTACAAGATGTTGGAATTGCCCAGAACCACCCAGGAAATTTTCCAGGGCTAATGAGTGATTGTGAAATGTTACAAGATGCCAAGAACTTACACAAAAATAAGGTTTGACCTCCCAGGACAAGCATATGAACTGGGAAACTGGAGACAAAGGTCTCAATTTTAGGGTTATTCCTTCAGTTCACTCCTTCTGCATGCCCACGAGGAAAGGAGGTTTTTATGATAATAAATGCCAGGGGATACTGATTTGTGAAGAGATTTCCCAATGTGGGAACATTTCCCAATGTGGAAAGTCAGCATGATTTATGAAACCCTGCAAAAAAATGTCTCCTTCGAGAGGGCTTAAATATGATGGCACGTGCTTCCATTGTTCAGTAATATCCCAAAGTTAATAATTTTCTAAGATTTTACACACCACACAGGTCGAGAGATTCTCCACCTTATTCAAGAATCCCAAGGAAGCCTTATTTGCTGAGCACAAAGGGGAATCAGTAGCAGCAATGTATTTGACTTCAAAGAGAAAGGTAAACACCCGACCATATGTTAATTATAAACTGCCAACAATCCCTGGAAAAGCATGCCTAGTGTAGGCAGGCTTAAGCTTTCCACAACATGGAGGCTGAGGTATAAGTGTGTCTGGAAAGAGCAAGGTAGAAGCCATATCACAGTTTGTGACCCAGCTTCAGCAGATACACAGTTAACTTCCACTATACTTACAAGCTCCCCTCGATTCATGGAGGAAATAGAGACCCTGTTTCTTCTTCAGGCCAGTATACAAGTCCCTTTGAAGAAGGAAGGGTATGTGTGTTAGGAGATATTATCGTGACCAGTTTAAGAAAATATATCCTGCCACGCTCTCACAGCAGGATTTTCAGAGGTAGAGTGGTATGCCAGATTATCTACAACTTGATATTGTCCCGGCACTACCACCATCCCTTACAGAAGAAAATCTTGAAACTACAGTTATCAGAATCCTCTTTCCCATAGCATGTGGCTTTGCTTCTCCCATTAGATGTGCCTGAAGGAGGCTTGAAAAGAAAAGAAATAGAGGCATTATCTAGCAGCAGCTGCTGGCCCCAGCTGAGATCATCAGCGGCCGCTTCCCCTGGCTTGTGAAGGTTTTCCTGAGAAACATCCACCGGGATTGTTAGTGGGGACCCTGATCAATGGGGAATGGCCATTATTGTTCTTTCAGATGAAATTTGTAATCATGATATTACATTCTCTTTACAAAATCCTGGGGTCTTGAATAAGATGTACTTAAATGTGTAGATTCATTTGGGGATGATTTAAGCATATGAACTATTGAGGTATTTCATCAAGGAATGTTGTCCTGTGTGCATCCTCAATGAAGTTCTATAATCATTTTTACATAAATCCTGGCCATTTTTATTAACTTTAGTCTTAAATATCATGGTAGCTGTTATTGGTGTTAGTATTGTGAATGGATTACTTTTCTCATTATTTTTAATTGACTATTATTCTTGCAAAGTGAATTGCCAGACATCAAGCTGAGCAGGTGGAGAAAGAGAAGTGCAGAGATAACTGCCGTTTGTTTTCCTCTAAGCCCCCACCCTGCACGTGCACACCCCCTCCCAACAGACACCACAGCATGCCTTCCCCTAAACCTGAGAGGGTTATGTCTTCCAGAAATGCATTAACAAAAGATACCAAGTGAAAAATAATGTGATCATATTCTAAGTACCTGTAATGTTCATCACTAATAAACAGTATGATTATCTGTGTAAAAGGAATTCCAAGATGAAGCAGTAAGCAAAACATTAGCTGTACTTTTTCACACCTGAGTTTAGTTCATCTCAACATCATTTCCTTAATCTATCTATCAAACATTATCAAAAGCCTTGAATTCACTCATTTTGACCCCACAACTCAACCTTCTGTTACACAATGAACATATCTTGGAACTGACCCTTAAGTCTGGAAGTTTTTGCCTTTTAAACATCATTGGCCTTTTTGCAGGCTAATCCCAGGTTTGCCATAGATTTATGCCCTCCCCAGCGAAGCTTTTTTAAAAATGCCGATGACAAAACCCCACAGCAAGGTCCCAGGGGTTGTTACATCTTTAATGATCATCTAAATATGTAGCCAGAGTTGAAAAACCCTTGATCTCAATCCTCGGAGAAATTATAAATGCTCCCTCAATCACCATAATTATGACTTATTAAAAATAATAGTCAACATTGATTAGTAGTTGCTAAGATCCAGGCATTGTGTTAACTACTGAATACATTTCATTATAATTATATAAAAATCCCCAACCAATTATAGATATATTATATGCTTTCATTAACGGCATTCCCTGGAAATTTAGGGAGAAAGCATCTCCTCCCCAAAGTACAAAAGTCTTCCTATAAGGATTATTCTTGATCTTTACTTAAATGGACTCCAAAATGGAAAACAAGTCTCCTTTTCTAACTATTAAATATGATCCGCTAGACCTCTGAATAAATTGATTAAACCGACCCCCAAGCCACAATTAAAGACTATTTCTCAAGGACCTCTAACATTAAAGAACTCTATGCCTGTGACTTTCCCTAAACAAATAAAATTTCTCAAAATGTTTTTCTGGGGACCATTATAATTATGAGATTTTATAGGTTCAAAAAGCACTTCTTTGTCAAATAAAT
This sequence comes from Carollia perspicillata, assembly GCA_004027735.1. NCBI lineage: Eukaryota > Metazoa > Chordata > Mammalia > Chiroptera > Phyllostomidae > Carollia > Carollia perspicillata. The sequence continues at coordinate 12,119 of PVKM010008379.1, forward strand.
TTGGAAAATGAAAAGTGAAATTCAATAGAATTCTTTACTATAGGATTTCCTATAACCTCTAATATGACAATTTATTTCATGATTTTCTAATAGAGATACAAGCAGCATTTCCAAAATATATTTCAACATGTAACTCTTATTGAAGAAGAATCACTGAAGATCAGAGTTTTGATAGGGATCAATTAGCAATACTGCAATAAGAAATAAAAATGACAATGATGAGGTGACTGAAATCTGAACAGTGATTTATCTTCGGAGAGGTTTCATTATTGGTGGAAGGTTAAGTTCAAAGCTCCAATGTTACTCGTTTTCTTCCCTTGGTTTCTTCCCCCAAAAGGTAGAAACTAAGACAAGGATCTTAATGTAAACATTACATTCTGAGAACTGTTTTCAGGGAATGAAAGTGGGGAGACTTGAATAAAGAAAACAGGAAAAGAGGGTGACCAACCCAAAGATGTTATTCAATTGGGTAAAGCCATGGGCGACTGGGATTTAACTGCCAGTCCAAGTGGTGCTGCCTTTGCTTCAATTAATGGACTGTGACAATGAGAACTCGGTTATGCCTGGAACCTGGTGAGGAATAAAAATTTTCCATTGTAATGGCTGACATCAGCTGTTTACTACACTGTCTTTTTTATTTTTATTATTATTTTTAGGTTATACAGATCAAGAAAAACTCAATTCAGCTGTCCCTCAATTTCCTCCCTTGGGAAAACAATGCTCTATTCGTCATTGAAACAGGTTCCTGTAAGTCAGGGCATGCTGGTTGCCATTCTGACTTTGCTGCCTTTATTTTTACCTTGCTGCCATCAGGGAAATTCTTCCATTTGACCCTCTACTATTTCAGAGTCCCATCTATCCAATTACTAGTGAAGAGCCTAGTCAAATGGCAACATCTCTTTACCATCCAGCCAACACTGACTGACATTAGGGGATGGTAACCACAGTGAGCTTTTCAGAAACGCTAGTACTCACCAGTATCTTTATTTCTTGATACCTTAATGAAGGACATGTCCTCCTGGCCCTGCTGAGATATCTAGAGAGTGAATGGGTACTCTATTCTCATATAGTAGACCCAATCTACCAGTGCTCCTCCCCAGGTCTTCAAGTCCTTTTTTAATGCTTTGCCAAGCCATTCTAGCATCTCTAATGAAATACACAGCACTGTGTCCAAGCTTCAAGGAGCCAGCCCAGCAGAGTGTTACAGCCAACTCCAAGTGTTCTTGCCAGGACATTAAATGATGAATCACAGGAGAATGCTGCCAATCCACTCCTCCCTACCCAGCCTTATATTCTCCCTCCTCTGGTCCAAATCCCTCAAGACCCTCTCTCATATGTGCCCCCCAGTTCCAGCTGGTACATATTAGCCAGACCTTACAGTCCTTTGGATGAGTATATTATGTCCTCCTGGGCTGTTCTATTATCTGATCCTAATCAATGATCTGAACTCAATGACGGAGGTTGGGGAGAGCAATACTGAGAGAGTAAGCATCATTTGTGAGGCAGCCATTACAGCGGGGGCAGTTTCAGGTCTCTAGGCAAAGGAAGGCAGCTCACTTGAGCAAGGGAACAGAAGCTGCTGTTCCTAACCTGGACGGCTTGGGAAAATGGGGGGATTGTCAGGTTATATTTATGTGCAACCAGTTGCTGTAGTAAGAGCCACAGGAAAAAAGGTAGGCTGAAAAGTTGTAAGGCACAGAGCAATAAGAATCTGACAAACCGACGAAGCATTTAAGGTAGGTTTTGGTTGTGAGGTAAGCTGCCAGTCCATTACTAAGAATTTAATGGAAGAGAGCAGCCCACTGTAAGTGGCAATAAACACAATCAAGTGTGAAAGAACAAGCGGGCTCTACTGGTGAACTGGCTGCTTACTAATGTGAAAAGGCAAAGCAAATAGCAGACAAGGCCAAAAACCAGTCCTTGCTCAAAAGAGTGATAGACTTTTCTACTTAGGATTCAACTAAGTCATCAGAGAGCAAATCTGAATTAACAGAAAATTAGAAACAGCATCATCATGGAGCAGTTCTTCTGATACATTCGACGTTAAAAGATTAGGAAATTAGACAAACACATGCATTTAGGGGCCTTGAAATAGCTCTCACTTGCCCAGCAATTTCAAATCCAGGTGAAAATAGAGGAAGAAAAAAAATGGTCTATTTTAGAAAAATAGATTTATAGCCTACACATTTAGATTTCAACTGATGTATCCCTAATTAAAATTGTGCAGTTGCAGAAATAGTCGGTCACTTATTTTAAAACATAATCCAAAGAAGAGAAAAGAGGTTCAGTCTAGTAGGATGGCATAGCACCCTGAGGCCCATCGGTCCCTCTGATTAAAACTAAGAATTCAGGACAAAAATCAACAGATAACTACATGACCAAATTCTACAAATAAGTGTAAAGGGAGTGAAAAATTAGAGAATGACCATTATGTTATTTTTTCTCTCCCAACTTTGTCCTAAGGGAGGGTCCCAGTTACAGAGCAACATGCCATTGTGCACTTTAAAAACTATGATAGAAAAATCAGCTTTTTGGCCAGAGGAAATAAGAAAGGAGCCCCTGCCTGCTAGACAGATAGTTTAGGGGAAGTGGGTGTGGAAAGAAAGTTCCAGAAAGAGATTTCCTAGTGCTGTACATTAATTCAGGCAAAACTCAGCCCAACCCTTCAATAATGTGTTCATAAGGCAGATCCAACCAACATAGCAAAGACACATAGAACCTAACTGAATTGTGAATAACTGCCCATAGGAGGCATAAACAGACCTTATGGAGTGAATCTAGCCAGGCTGATTGTCTGCCAGTATAAGAACAATACAGTCATGCTCTGCATAATGACATTTTGGTCAACAGTGAGCCACACATATGACAGAGGTCCCATAAGATTATAAAGGAGCTGAAAAATTCCTATCACCTAGTGACTTTATAGGCCATGACTTCAAAGGAGCTGCAAGGATGAAGAGGCTGCAAAAATCAGCAAGGCTGTGGCTGAGATGGCAAACAACTTTAACCTGGGTGTGGATGCGAATGGCCCTGAAGGGCTCCTGGAGGAGTTCCTGGGAACTGAATAATAAAGAGTTGTTGGAACTGGAACAGAAATGCTTAGCTGAAGAAGAGGCAAGAAAAAAGGAAACTTCAGGACAAGGAAAAGAAGAACTCACAAGAAAATTCACAGTGAATGGGTTGGCAGGAGCTTCTGCAGACCTCAGCAAGCTCCTTAAAACTTTTGAAGTCATGGACCCCAATAATAAAAGATTTTCATTAATAGAGCGGACAATACACAGTGCATTATTTGCTTAGAAGCTCATCTATGATGAATCAAAGAAACAAACCAAGCAAACCACCATGGACTTATTTCTGAAAAGAGTGTCACCTCCTCCAAGAAAAGCCTCAGGCAGGTATTCCGGAAGAGCAGCTCCATGCATGTTATTGCCCCAAGGACCTCTGGTGGGACAATATGTGCAGGTGGAAGACAGCAATAGTGACCGCACTGACCCTATGCAGGCCTAGGCTACTGTGTGTGCCTGTGTCATAGATATCAACAAAGAAAGTTTAAAAAGGAAAACAAATAGTAACAACCTTATGGAATAAGAATATAAAGAAAGGAAATGCTTTTGGTGTTTGTGTTTTAAACTAAAATTACTACAAAATAGTCAAATAAGTTTTAAACATTTAGAAGTTTTTAAAACAAAAAGGTAATAATAAATGAGTGTTACTTATTACTGAAGGAAGAACGTTTTTTTAATTTCATGTAGCCTCGGTATATAGTGTTCATAAAGTCAACAGCAGTGGCCAGTATCATCCTGGGCCTTCATGTTGACTGACTCACCAGCACTGCACCGTCTCACTCAGAGCAGTTCCCGTCCTGCACAGGTGAACCATTTTTTATTTCATACTATATATCTACTGTACCTTTTCTATGTTTAAATACATAAGTACTTCTAATTGTTCCCATTGTCTACAGTATTCCGTACAATAACGTGCTGCAGAGGTACGCAGTCTAGGAGCAGCAGGCTACACCACATAGCCTCGGTGTGTAGTAGGCCATACCATGTAGGTTTGTGTAAGTGTTCTCTCTGATGTTCACACAATGACAAAATAACCTAATGACGCATTTGTCAAAGCATATCTTCATCATTAAGTAACACATGACTTTAATGTTTTCTAGAAAATCATAATAGGATTCAAAGTCTGCACAATGTAACAGCCGCAATGTCTGGGCTGCAATAAAAAGTCACTTGACATAAGAAGAAGCAGAAAATGTCAAGGAAATCACAAAAGAAAAGAAAATCAAGAGATCATAACACTGAGATGGCCGAGATGTTGTAAACTATTTAAAGTAGCTGTTATAACTGAACGCCATGAGATAAAGAAAGCATACTTAAAAAGAATGGAGAAGAAGAGGCATTCTCAGCAGGATAACAGACATTATAAAGAGAACACAAGGACTTGCAGTCCAAGATGCTGTCAGCAAGCTCCTGAAATCACGTCTCACCATGGATACACCATATCAATAGCTACGCACAGGAAAATTTCCTCTGAAAGAAATCCAGAAACTGGCTGGGAGACTCCTACACATAGACAAATGAAAGGAAAAAAAAACTACATCAATAGGGTTGGAAAGGCTGAGATACATACTCACCATAAACTCCACCCACCAGCCCAGTGACGTACAATCAGGAGGGAACGCACTACTCCCAACTTCTCCCTAAAGAGCAAAGACAATAATGCAGGGTATCACTTACATGTGGAATCAAACAACAACAACAACAAACAAGTTAAACTTTAACTCAGAAACAGAGAGTAGAAAGGTGATTTTGCCAGGGTTGGGGGCTGAGGAAAATATGGAGAGTTTTGGTACAAGAATACACACTTTCAGCTATAAGATGAATAAGTTTGAAGGACTGAATATAAAGCATAGTGACTATAGTAGATAACAATGTCTCAGATCATTGAAATTTGCTATAACTGTAGAAATTCCCCCCCACCAAATAAATATGTGAGGTGATAGATGTGTTAACTAACTTGATGGAGAAATCCTTTGACAATGTGTACATATATCAAATGACCACAGTTCATGTACCTTTTGAATAGCTTACAATTTTATATATGAATTACACATCAACAAAGCTCAAAATTTAAAAAACACAATGGAAATTTTAAAACAGAAAAATACAATTTCTGAATTTTAACAGTTTCTAGAATAAACAAAACAATTTTAAAATATAAGAAAGCTGGATGATTTTTACCCTACCTGATTTTTTAAAAAAAGACTTATAAAGCTACCATAATCAAGACAATTTGGAATTTGGGAAAATCTGAATAGAGAGTCAAGAAATGGATCCATTTGTGTACAATCAATTGATTTTTGACAAAGAAACCAAAGCAATTAATTGGAGATTGGAAAGTCTTTATTAAAAAATAATACTAAATAAACTGGGTTTCCAAATGGAGGCAAAAAAAAAATTCACACAAGTCACAAGACTTAACTCAAAATGAATGAAAGATCTAAATGTAAATCTAAAACTATAACACTTTTCAGGGGAAAATGGGAGAGAAATTATTGCTTTCTTGAAGAAGAAAAAGGTTTCTGAAATCAAATAACAAAAAAGTTAATAAATTTTATTTCATCAAAATTGGAACATTTTATTCTTCAAAGGATAGTACTGCTAAGTAGTACTGTTATACATACTTGGTAGAATCTCCAAGTCATATGATAAGTGAAAGAAGCCGGTCTCAAAGTCTGTGTGATTCCATTTATATGACATTCTTGAAACACTAATCTATAGTAATAGAAACATATCAGCAGTTTCCCAGAGTCATGAGTGGGAGAAGTACTGTAAAGTGACAGCATAATGGAATTTGGGGATGATAGACTTATATCATCCCCAAATTATAGTTTTCCCTGAATATGCTGTTATTTTCATAAATCTATATGCATGTTAAGATTCATAGATCTCTGTGCACAAAAAACATAAAAAATACTGCATGATAATTTTAAAAATTAAAAAAAGTATATCCCCCAGAGTGGTTGCCCAAACAAATTTCCCACATTATTCCTATTAATTGTGTATCAAAGTATCTCCTCTCCCCATACCCTGCTCAACAGTGGCAATAGAAAATTTTTATTCTCCAATCTGGAAATTTAATGTTTTGATTTATATATTTTAATTATAAAATAATGTCTTTTCATAGGTTAAACAGCAATTCAATTAATTATGCTGTGTTGCCTTTTTTCTTTAGAGGAAGGGGGTGTGTGTGTGTGTGTGTTGAGATAGATGAGGGGAGTTCTTCTGTTAATATCCTGTTTATATACTGTGCTCATTTTTCCTACCTTTTAAAAATATTTCTCTGTATAACTTCCTTGTAAGATTAAAAAAAAAGTTGAGTAATTTAATTTGGTAGGATTGTAGAAAACATTAATGAGAGTAACTGGAGCTGAAATTAGAAATCTTCTGGGTATTTTTTTCTCCAAAGATCGTAAGTGGCCTTGAATGCCATGCTTAATAACTCAGATTATTTTGAAACCAAGAGCAAAGTGGGCAACGACCTATATTTTAAAGCTATGAAATCAGAACTATCAGCATGGCTGAAGTAAATTTGACAGTTATTTCAGTCTAAGAGGTCTAAGAAGAACCATGTCTTGGGTAAGGGAAGGGCTTACCATTATTTTTAAAGGATATGGATATACAACCAAAGTCGTAAAAACTGTACTTCAATCAATAGCATACTTTTGGTTAAATTTCTATCCCTGACTACCAAGAAATGTTTCTCTATTTGATACTGTCACTAGTCCGTAAATTCCAAAACGGAAGAGCCTTATTGCTATTAATCCCCACTGCTTACCTGAACATTGGTTAGGCCCTTAACCAGGTTAGAGATCCCTTTTCATATTCTCTGATCACCCTCCTCTGTATCACCCTCCAAATACGTATTTAGCATAGTGTCTAGAACTTTGTATCTAAAGCCTTGGGGGGTTTGTTTGTTTGTTTTATGGGGTTTGAAGGGGAAGGATTTGAGGAAAAAAGAAAACAATACCACCTCCCTCTTTTATCAGTCAGTATTTCAACCACCACTTTTTATTGTTATCTAGGTAAACTGGCTTGTTTTAAACAATTCATTTTTTAATCTAGATGGGGTTTTGAATTAGAGCTGTTGAATTAGTTTCTTGATTGAGCTAGCTTGGCCATTCTTTCTTACTATTTTAACTGTCGTATGAGTGTGGTGGACAAGGCAGGAGATGGTGGAAGAAACACTGTGGTCACCCATACTCACTTCAGAAGAAACACTATCTGTGTGGCCACTGCTAAGTGGATGAGATATTAATTGAAATAAAATTTTCAATCAAAATCAAAGTAATTGTTGACAACCAATAGAGTCATATTTAATCACAAAACTAATAAAGGAAAATAATCTATATTTTAACTAAAAAACTCACTAACAAACATGTTTTCTTCTTAAAAATTCTGTATAATTATATGATTAAATACACTCTTTCCCTGTATTGCATGTAAATTAGAAAGCTAAATGCTTGGGGAATGTTTTCAACCTAAATATTTACTCAGGGAAGTAAGTTACTTGTATTTGTATAAACAACATTCAGGTATAATGTTTATTTCCAAGTAGTAACGTAATGATATAAAACTCTTTGGAGCTGAATTCTGCAACCCTCTATAATGTTTGCCATTTTAGAGTATAGTACTTTTCCCCTCCTGTAAACATTTTAATGAAGAATTTAAATGCATGCAACCATATGTCTCTTTTCCAAGCAACAACTACTCAGAGGAAACAAAGTCCCCTGTGCTCAGCTACGTGTTAAGAAAAAATAATATCTTAAGGACGACACACACTAGAACATTTGATGTATAATGTAGCCTCTACTATATTTCACATAAATATAAGCCCTAGATTATTTCTGCAACTATGTTATTAGAAAAAGAATAATTATATATTTCAACTACAAAATTGACTTCAGAGATTAGATCCATAACCAGGCAATAAGCTCGTGAAATGTCCGAGAGGAAGCCACATAAAGTATTAAAATTTAAGAGGTGGAACCCAAGAGAACACATCATTCAAGTCTCTGTTATTACAAAGACACCCCTAACAGTCCCCTGCTCTACCAATTGTACGTTTTTTCCTCCAAGCGAGAGCTCAAAACAGACCTTGCGCATAGTGGTCCCTGTCACAAAGCAGGGCTGCTATTGGAACTTATTACAAATATTACCTGTTTTTAAATCTTGGCAACCATAAAACAACTCTGGTTTGGATCTTCTTATTTTACAGATGGTCCAAATATCAAATTCCAGTTGCAGAAAATTTTCTACTGGGGTCAAGAACATTTGAGTAGCATGTTGCCTCATGTTGACAATTTTCAGTTTAGTAGTTACCTTTCCTTTAAAAGCCATTGACCTTCTTTACATGTTCATGCTTTTCTAAGTGGCATAAATTGATGGAATATACTAGAGTCAAATTTTATCTTAATGACTTAATATTTCACATTTGCATCTCAGATGTGTCTAAAAAATGACTTAAAAATCTGCTTCCTTCCTGATGTTTCAGATGCAATATCTCATAACATTCATTTATTCTCAGAATTTTAATTCTTTAGCCCTTGAAATTATACTTTTAGAGTTCTAGTGAAAACATGGATTACCTTTGATTTGACTACAGTTCTCACATATTATATGTACATTATCTTTGAAATGTACTGTTTGTGCAGGGTTATTAATCTGCCCTGAACACGTGTCTGCAGTGCTCCAATTACTGTGTCATTACAGAATTGGCTACTGTTCTGATTTTCAAGTCAGATTCATATTGTCATATTCATATTCATTGTATTTCAAGTGATCTCTTTCTAAGCACAGTAATATTGAACTACTTTCATCAAACTTTATACCCAAATTTGCCTTTGACATTTTACACCTAGGCATTGAATAGCATATATCCCTTTAAACTGAAATTGGTAACAGTCTTTCTGACTGTTGAGTATCTGAAACACTGATTAAAAAGAGGCTTATAAACAGAACAGAACAAGATCAGTAGAGTTTGCTAGTACTTCAAATAAACCATTATGCTATTTGGAGAAATCAATATTGTAATTTACATCAATAGAGGTTTTTTTTAAAAAAGCTCACAGTTAATAAACAAGTATTGAATTAAATACTGGTGACAATATAACAAAAAATTGTTGATAATAATAGAAATTTTCACAAATGAACATGGGTAATTTCTTTCTAGGTAATGTCATTATCACCGATTTATTCTGTTTTCCTTCAGAATAAATGCTGTAATTTGTATGATGCATTGTAATGATGATAGAAAAATAACGTGTTGTTTGTTTCCTAGAAGCATCGCTACCTCCTTATCTATTTTTGGCTTTGACAAATGGTAAATTTTATTTGCATTATCTCAAAATATTCTAATTAATAACTAATCAGCCAACAAGAATTTTATTATATATATTCTTTTCATTTATATTGAGAAATAATAAGGGATATAAACTGTGTATAAGTTTTAGAAGTACTTACAATGTATGAGAAAATAAAAACAAAACAGAAATATCCATAAAGTAAAAACAATGTAAAACACTACGCAGATAGCACTGAATTGTATGACTCAGAATACAGGAATATAGGGTCAGTGGGTGAGCAATCTATCGGAATAGGAAGTAGGGGATGTAGCATTATGGACTTGATGGAGTAGGAAATAATTAACCTGAGACTTGAAAATGGAAAGATTTTTAGCAATGGGAATAACCTAAAAGGGATGGAAAGTGAGGTAGAAAAATACCAGGCAGAAGTACTTTAAAATAAACATAATCTGTAAGGAAATAAAAATAGTCTAAGATTAAACTGTTGCTAAGGATCAAATACCAGGCAGATAGGTATTGAACAAATAAATGTATGCACATTATCTATTAAGAGAAATACACAGGAATCCTAATGAAATTCAAAGTTTCTATATTCCATTGCCACTTTAACTATATTAATAAAATCATTATTAAAAGATAATGTGGAACAAGTAAGTCTATTAAGGCAAAAATTAAACTGATGGTTTTAGTTCTGTTTCTCCAAATGGTGATTCTATTGAAATCCATGATCTAATTTAAACTCCTTTAGTTAAGCCCATGAGAGTTTAAAATCAAACAACAGCAGCAAAAAAGAGAGCTTCTGGCCATTATGGAGGCCTAGATAGATAGGCTTCACTTCCTCCCACAACCAAGAGAAGGATAACAACCATTTTAAAAACTAAAAACACCCAGGAATAATGGGGAGGAAAGGGGGAATGATTTTTAGGAACTATAAAGGACTCATGGACAAAACCAAGGGGGTGTGGGATCAGGGGAGGAAGGTGGGGACGGTTGGGGTTGGTGGGAGTGGTGGGGGAAAATGGAGACAACTGTACTTGAACAATAATAAAAAAATAAAATAAAGAAATAAAAACAACCAGAGCTGTGAGAAAATCATACTGTATGGAAGCCAGACAATCAAGTGGTTAAAGAAGAAATATTCATCCACACTGGTATGAGGTGTGGAGATGGGCAGCAGGGTGGAGAGGATGCATGACAAGGTGGTGGTTGGAAGACCAGGTGGTCCTAGTAGATAAACCAGGAAGAACAACTGGGGAGCAAGACACACTGGGCAACCCAGGGTTGCAGCATGGGAAACTAAAGCTTCAAAACCTCTGGCTGCAAAAACCTGTGGGGTTTACAGCAGTGAGAGAAACTACCAGTCTCACTAGAGAGTCCATTGGTGAGACCCACAGTGTCCTTGAACATACACAAGTCCAGTCACCTGGGAATCAGCACCTGAAAGGGAGCAATCAACTTGTGGGAATTGAGGGAAGTAGCTGAAAGCAGGAGGGAGCTAGCAAGTGGCATTGTTCCCTCTCTGACCCTTCCCCCACATATAGCACCTCAATGAAGCAAAGTGGGTGGCCCCACCCTGGTGAATACCTAAGGCTCTGCCCCTTACAGTGTAACAGTGTACTGAAAAAAAAGAAATATGGCCCAAATAAAAGAAGAGATCAAAACCACAGAAAAAGAACTAATCAATGAGAAGATAGCCAACCTAACAGATGCAGTTCAAAACACTGGTAATTAGGATGCTTCCAGAAATGATTGACTATGGTCACAAAATAGATGAAGTGAAGGCTAAGCAAAGTGAAATAAAGAAAAATATACAGGGAACCAATAGTGAAGGGAAGGAAACTGGGACTTGAATCAACAATCTGGAACAGAAAGAAGAAATAAACATTCAATCAGAACAGAATGAAGAAACAAGAATTTTTAAAAAACGAGGAGAGACTTAGGAACCTCTGGGACAACTTTAAACATTCCAACATCTAAATCATAGGGGTGTCAGAAGGAAAAGAGGAAGGGCAAGAAATTAAAAACTTATGAGAAATTAATGAAGGAAAACTTCCCAATCCGGTAAAGGAACTAGATTTGCAAGTCCAGGAAGTTCAAAGAGTCCCACAGAGGTTGGATCTAAGAAGAAACACACCAAGACACATCATAATTAAATTACCCAAGATTAAAGATAAGGAGAGACTCTTAAAAGCAGCAAGAGAAAAGGAGACTACAGAGGAGTTCCCATAAGACTAACAGCTGAGTTCTCAAAAGAAACCCTGCAGGCAAGAAGGGGCTGGAAAGAAGTATTGAAAGTCATGAAAGGCAAGGACCTACATCCAAGATTACCCTATCCAGCAAAGCTATCATTTAGAATGGAAGGGCAGATAAAGTGCTTCCCAGATAAGGTAAAGTTAAAGGAGTTCATCATCACCAAGCCATTATTCTGTGATACGTTAAAGGGACTTATCTAAAGAAAAGAAGATCAAAACTATGAACAGTAAAATGACAACAAACTCAACTATCAACAACTGAACCTAAAAAACAAAAACAAAAACAAACTAAGCAAACAACTAGAACAGGAACAGATTCACAGAAATGGTGATCACAAGGAGGGTTATCAATGGGGTGGGAGAGGGAGAAGAATGGGGGAAAAGGTAGAGGGACTTAGAAGCATAAATGGTAGGTACAAAATAGACAGGGGAATATTAAGAATGGTATAGGAAATGGAGAAGCCGAAGGACTTATATGTATGACCCATGAACATGAATTAAGTGGAGGGGGGGCAGGGAATTCTGGTAGGAGGGGGAGTGCAGTGCAAAGAGATATAAAGGGGAAAAAATGGGACAACTGTAATAACATAATCAATAAAATATACTTAAAAAGAGATACTTATCTATTAGTTTCAGTGCCTATAGCTAAGATTATAGATACAAATATGAGTTTAATCATGAGATATTAGTATTTTCCTGTGCTATCTTTTATTTATAAAGAGTTTGAAATTGCATAGGTGGACATTACATGCATCCAATTCAACCTATACTTACTGAATGTATTAAGTACATTTGTTCTAAATACATGCCAATATGATGAGAAATGCAAATAAAGCACTGGCATAGTTTTCCTCCCTAAGGCTGGTAGATGCATACTATTCAGTAGCTGAGAACTGAGTTGTAAGCGAATGTATGACTCAGATAACCAGGGAAAAGAATTCTAGATAATGGGAAAGGAGCAAAGTAAGACGATGGGAGTGAATAGATGGTGTTAGAAGAAAAATGGAGGGAACACTCAGGAGAACACCAGTTTCTGTGGTTCAGATGGCTGGCGAATGTGACATAAATAGGTGAAAGCAGATTTGGGGAATTTTGTAACACAAATTAATTGGAAAGTAACATACAATGTAAACAGCAGCCTTTGATTCAGGATTTGTACTCTGGTATTAGTATTGATATAGAAGGGTGTTAAAGGTGAGTAAAACATACTTTCCCTCAATAGCTTAATCTAAGAGTAATGAAGGGATTTGAGAAGATACAATTAAGTATGACCTAAAGGACTTTGTATCGATAAAAAGGTGCTGAGAAGAGTATGCTAGGCATTCCAAGTCTTCTGGATGTAAAAAAGTACAGTTTTAATGAAAATAGACAGTATAAAAAATGATTTGAAATCTCTGGTCTCAAGTATCCAGTTTTTTAAGATAAACCTTTCCCCCAATATCCAATTCAGCCATATTTCAAATTGAACCCTGTCAATAGTAAGTGTGTTTTCTCCCGAGAGCCTTCTTTGTCCGATATGCTGCTGCAGATCAGCGCTCTGGGACAGCCCAACCCCGTCACCTCTGGCACGCCGTGTAACTGCTTCTCAATAAAGCTGCTGTTCTCTTCAGTTCGCCTCAGTCCCAATGCCTGCACACCGTCTCCCAAGCTACGCAGATGGACAATAAGATACAGGAATGAAACAAAGTGGAAAGGAAATGTTAAGACTAAGTATGAGGTGGCATGGCCACAAAATTCATGGCTCCCTGAATCTCATTATTATGTCCTTACCTAGAAAATTCCAGAAAGCCTATCTTTCTTAGGCACTCCATTATGCCACCCTATTCTTTGGGCCTGTACTGTCCATAGAACAACTTGAGTCTCCCCTATCTCTGTGCTTTTTCTCCAGGTCCATCATCTAAGCCAGTCTCTAAGCCTGACCAAAATAAAAAAGGCAAAAATTAAGTTAATATTGTAATATATCCTGACTGTGAAAATAAATATTTTATGCAACTGGATAAATTGTTTAACACTTCATAGGAAAGCATCTTCTTTTGGAATCACTGGTTTTAGATTTCCAAAGCCATGGATAGGACAGCATAATTAAAAATCGCACCAAGAATTCTCCTTTAAAGACAGACTTTAGCTTTCCCTCTAAAATTTAGAAATTTCTGTGGTCTTACAAATACTTCTTCCTTACTTCAAAAATAGAAATGGTAGGAGTAGTGTTATAAGAAATGTATTAGTTAAGACTTCTGTTGGGCTCTCAGCATTCTTCACCTGTTGTTTTACTGGTTTGGGGCCACCTTTTTTTCTCTCTCCTTAGTCCCCCACCAGCCCCACTCCCCAGTCTCTCAAAGTTGCATTGGCCTCCCTGACATACTGATATATGCATCATTCTAACTCCCTAACAATCTTAATTCTACCCTGCCTCATAACCTCATAACTTTTGCTCATTCTTAACTCCCTCTCTCTGTCTTTCTCCTTTTCTATTACTGTTTACTATTCCCTTGTCAAGTTTCTCCAGTCTTACCATCTATTCTCAGACCTAGCCTATCACACTTTGTTCCTACCAAGATTCTCCTTTTCTTTACTATCAAGCTTCTTGAAAGTTGGTTTCTGTGGTTTGATAATGTCATTTCATCTTCCTTCTGGAATCATGATTAAATTTGGTGCAGAGTTATAAATTGGCAATTGTTTTATCCCAACCCTTTGAATACATTGTTACATTCTGGTTTCTGTTATTGTTATAGAGAAGAATAATATCAGCCTAATTTTCTTTCTGTTGTAGGTAACATCACACTTATCTCCAAATACTTATAAGGCATTCTTTTTTCTATTGTTCTAAATTTTTAGTATGATATATTTAGGTAAGGATTTCATTTTATCTATTATGTTTATGATTCATTGATCTTCTTGAATTTGAAGATTCACATTTTCAATAATTGTGTCAAATTCACAGCCATTGTCCTTTCAAATGGTGTCTCATTCACTCTCATTCTAGTCTCATCTTTTATAGCTTCAAATAGATGTATATTGGGCCTTGCATTTATATTCTACATGGTGCTTAACCTCTTTTTCATATTTCTCTTCTTTCTCTATCCTTTTGCTGTAGTTTTAGTAATTTCCTCAGATCCACCTTCTAATTCTTTTATATCTTCTTTAACTCTGTCTAATCTACTGCTTAACTCATCTACCAAATAGTTTTTTAAGTAATGGCATTACTTTCAATTTCTAGAAGTTACATATTTATTCTTATTTCTCATTTCGATAGTATCATGTTCTTTCATCACATTTTAGTTATTAGTAACACACTTTATGGTCTCATTCAATAGTTCCATTTTGTGAAGGCTTTAATGCTTTACTCCTGCTGTTGTCATACCTTCTGACTCCCACTTCTAGTGGACTGTCTCCACCTGTGTTTTGTGGCAGCGCTAAATGAAACTTTATCGATGGTATTCTGTAAGTCTTGGGTTGAACTTAGGTTGTCCAAAGGGATTTTATGTTTGATTCTTCTCAGTGGCAAGAGGTTTTACCAGGTTGTGACTACTTTTTTGTATTAATGTCAACACCTGGGGTCCTTCACCCATGTGGGTAGCACAAACTAGAACTCCAAATTGGTATAAAGATTAGTTTGTGGTTATAAAGTCTTCTAAAAGAATGTTTTTCCACAAATGTTCAGATAAAGACACAACATTTCCCAGTGATGGTGAGTAGACATCTTTTTTAGTAGGCCCTTTTATCGAATGTTAGTACTTTAATGGATCAGCTTTCTGTGGGAACTCTCAGTTTCAGATACCATGTTGTTGGGCCCAAAGCCTTGGCATCTGTCCCTATAGAAGCATTAAATGCTGCACCCCTTGGCTAACAAAATTAACAAGTCTGATAGACCTTGTTGTACCATCCTACCAGTCTAATTGTCAATTATATTCTTGTTCTTGGCCCTGGAGCTTACCTTTTCATTTTTATGTGCCCAATTATACTTTTAAAATAATAATTAAAATTTTTAAATCTAAACTTCCCAAATGGTTTTTGGACATGAGATTCAAATCTATCTAACCTGCTGTGTTGCTGGAAACCAACATCTAGACAACACCTTCTCAACTTCCTTCTATTCCTTAATACACACCTCAGTCAGACTTCTACTGTACCAGACTGTTCTTATCCAGTTGCCAAATCTAATGGCCACTTAATTGTGCTTGACTTCTAACAATTTTATGCAATTTGTCCTTTAAAACAATGTTCCTCTTATTATACTTCACTAACTTGTCTTTGGTGTTCCACAAGATTCTGTCTGGGCTTTTGCCTGCTTTTGTCCTCACATAGTATATTAATTACAACTCATGTATCAATGTCCTCCACTCCAATGAACTTCCAAGTCATATCTCCCACTGCCTACAGTGTATTTCCACCTAAATGTCACATAAAACCTTGACTTCAAGATATTCAAAACTAAATTGCTTCTTCTTTCCTTCACCTCCTCTCCAACTGGGTTGGTGATAGCACAATCAACTTGTCTCACCAGAAAAATATTATGATGCTGATCTTAGGCTGTGATCTGTCTCTCACTAGTTTCATATAAAACCCTATCTGTATGGCTTTCTAGTCAAATTACCATCATTTCTCCTTAAACTGTTGCAACAGGCTCCTTAACTATAATAATAGTCTCTTTCCATCCAGTTTCAATCCCTTCCTCCATCCATTCTTCATGCTATTATCAATGTTTTTCTAAAACATAAATAAAATCACAACACTTCCTTACAGTCTGTCAAAGCCTTCTCATTTCATTTTCCACAAAATAAATTCTAAACTCCTTCAGATGCTCCACAAGATTCATCAAGATTTGGTCCCTGCTAACTTCCCCAGCTTAATCTCCTGCTCTGTCCTCTTCTTTTGTTTAAAAAATGATGCTCTATTAACTACTTCCAGTTAGGTAAGTAGTGCTGGGAGGAGTGGACAATTAAAGTAGCCTTGCCCATTTAAAAGAAGCTGGTATACTAGGCCCCAGAAAACCACTTTTATGAAGAAACCTGAATCCTGTATTGCCAAATCTTCTGATTTTTAAAATAAGCCTCAAGTCCATATTATATGCAATATTCGAACTTTTAAATATTGCATCTAATTAAAAAAATTATACTCCACACACCAAATTATACATATATTATGGATCACGCTCCATCTATGGACTGAGAGCTTTGAGTTCTGAGTTAATGCTTGTTCTGACATAAGGGCAAATTCCAAAGTCTAATAAACTATCAGACATACAGTGACCCCTTAATAAAGGATTTTTTGCAAATGTATAGAATAAGATACAATGGCGCTAATACCTCTTTTTAAAAGGTATAGGAGAAAACCACTTCAAATAATTGAGTACTTTAAACTTAAGAAAGGTTTTTAATTAATTCATTATATTCACTCAAAGTATATAAAAATATTTCCTAAGTTCTCTTCTTTTGTCCCCCTCACCAAGAGATATATCTCATACCATTGGCAGAAAATTCAGATTGAGATGTTATATTCTCCCCCCTTATTTAGTCCCTTCTGCCTCTACTCTTCAATTCACAGCTTGAGTAAACAAAAAATTAAATTAATAAAATCCATTTCATTATAAATGACCCCCCAATAAACTATTTGTGACTCGATAAATGTGAACACATGGCAATCTTCAAGGTTGTTAATTAGGCGTGCAAAATATTTACATAAGTGGCCTTGTGATTTGGTTATAAATCATATGAATTATTCAAAGGACAGGTGCTGTGTATATATGGAATAATAATTATGATGGAATATCCATTATTAACAATATAAAAAGAAAATGAAATATTTTGTGTACATTAAGCACATAAGCAAATTCTTTTACTAGAAACAATTAAACAACAAATAAAATATGCTCATGTGCGGGAAACAGACAGCTGGATTTATGCCACTCTTGCAATATCTCCAACCCAAGCCATATGGTTCTTGCTCATTAGTGCAATTTTTAAAGAAAGTCTCACTTGAGAGTAAGACTGAAGTATGATAAATAAACAAAAACTTATGATAGACATTTTCCTTCTTTTGCAACTTAAGTGTTCTTATTACATTTTACATCAGCAGTGAGTTTATCCCCAGCCACACCTCCATATACAATATGACAAGTACACATCCTCCTTAACTTAGAAGATCTGGTTAGGAAGTTTCTGTCTACTAATAAAGGGTGATGTGGAACAACGAGCCTAACTTTAGCTGATGAGGGCAACAATAGCACAGCAATGTTTTCAGACATTCCAGGGATGATATTTAATTTAGTCCAAATATCCGTATCATTTCAGTCCAAACAATGATTAAATAAAAAATCCTGCTATCCAAGAAGCCCCTTGAACTTAAGGTTTATAAATTTTTGTTTTCAATTCTGGGACAGTATATTTTAAAATGAAGACTACTCTGTAGTGTTTGCTTAATGATAACCAGCTCTTCTCTTAGAAGGGTTTAGTGAGAGAAGAATGTTCTTAAAGCTTTCTGAAATTATTTTTAAGGAGAAGAATATCTCTGTGAAAACCACTGTGCCAAATTGTACATAGATAGAACACTTTCTCACTTCCAATAGCTTTATATTTAAAGAAATATGTATCTTTTCTTCCTTATGTACAGTTACAAGTACATTTTAATAAATAGATGGTAATTTAATGGTAATGATAAAACTGATAAGCTGAAACACATAAAAATACCTTTTCTATATTGCATATTATTAAAAAAAGTGTCTGTGTTTAAGTTCATCCTAAAATTTATGGGTTCCATAATTTTGACTTCTGGACAAATGGCAAAACCAGATTTTAAGGGCCAGCAATTACCACTCTCATTTGTCAAATACCCATAAAATTGTCAAAGAAAAAAACCCTAACAACAAAGAAAAGAAATCTAGTATATTCTAGATTCTAGAAGGCATTTTAACATTATTAAAGAAAGAATGCAACAATATTCAGCCTAGAAGATTCCCTGACTTCATCTTGGGCAAGATATTTAGCCAAAAGCCATAGAGGTGGAAGTCAGTCAGAATCTGCCTCACCTTCTGATTAACAGTCACAACATACAGTACAAAGGTCTTTTAAGTGGGGCTGCCTCCTAAAAAATCCACTGCAGGGATAAAACAGGAAAATTTTTAACTGAACCCGAGTCTCAACTTCTCACCTTCCTCCCTGAACAACATGAGCTTCAGCACCCACTCCAGCTTCTCCACAAATTGACCCTGCACTCTGCACAGTCACCCAGCCACCAGGTCCGGCTGGCCAGCAGTGCAGCCAGCACCAGTGCAGGTGTTGAGAGCTCAGGCTCCTGGATCTCCAAGTACTACTCCACCCGCAGGCGGAGCAGCTAGGATTCCAGAAGCTCAGCTGTGGGGATGGCTGGAGGTCTGGTGGGCATAGGGGGCATCCAGAGCAAGAAGGACACTATGCAATGCCTGAATGACTGCCTGGCCTCCTATCTGGAGAGGGTCAGAAGTTTGGAGGCTGTTAGTTGGAGACTGAAGAGCAAAATGTAGGAATACCTGGAGAAGGAGGGACCCAAGGACAGAGACTGGAGGCAATATTTCAAGACCATCGAGCACCTTGGCTCAGATCTCTGCAAGTTCAATGCCTGCATCGTTCCACAGATTGGCAATGCCTGTACCCCACAGATTGGCTACTGATGACTCCAGAGTCAAGTATGAGATGTAACTGGCCATATGCAAGTCTCTGGAGAGTGACATCAACGGGCTCTGAAAGGTCACTGATGACACCCATATCACTTGGCTGCACCTGGAGACTGAGATCAAGGCTCTCAAGAAGGAGCTGTTCTTCATGGAAAAGAACCATAGGGAAAAAGTAAATGGTCTACAAAGACAGGTTGCCAGCTCTGGGTTGACTGTGTAGTTGGATGCCCCCAAATCTCAGGACCTCAGCAAGATCATGGTGGACATCTGGACCCCATACAACAACCTGGCTCAGGAGAACAGAGGAGCTAGATAAGTACTGGTCCTGTCAGATTGAGGAAAGCACCACAGTGGTCACCTTGCAGATTGCTGAGCTAGGAGCTGCTGAGGTGACACTCACAGAGCTGAAACATAGGGTCTAATCCTTGGAGATAGACCTGGACTCAAGAAATCTGAAGACCAGTTTGGAGAACAGCCTGAGGGAGGTGGAGAAGCACTATGTCATGCATATAGAACAGGTCAATGGGATCCTGCTGCACCTAGAGTCAGAGCTGGCCCATACCCAGGCAGAGAAGCAAGTCCAGGCCCAGTAATCTGAGGCCCCACTGAACATCAAGGTCAAACTGGAAGCTGAGATTGCCATTTACTGCCACCTGTTGGAAGAAGACGAGGACTTTAGTCTTGGTGATGCCCTAGAGACAATAGCCACTACATACAATCCATCCAAAAGATCACTGCCCGCAGGACTTCGTCTGAGGTCAACGATACCCAAGTTCTATGTTAAAGGCAACAGAAGTGGGGCACCTTTTGAGGCAGGAGACCAATAAAAGGTTCAAAGATCATTTGAAAAAAATAGGAAAAATGTTAAATGTACAATCTTTTGCCCCAATTCTTGGGAAGCATTGTAAGTAAAGAATAGACAGTCTTTAGTCCCTAAAAGGTTATAATATAAAAAAGGAAGCTGGAGTACCAAAAGGAGGTAAATTAAGGCAATATATCAGTGAATTGTTCTTCCCAACTCCCAGAATTCAGAAGTAATTTCCCTGGCTAACTTTCCTCGGATTGAGCAATCAGTGTAGGCTTGGAACACATCCCCAACCTCAGCCTTCCTCTCTAACTGTGGGTTGTTTTTGCACCAATTAGCTGCCGACAACTTTCCACTGGGCATGAACTCTGAGGGCTGAAAAAGCACTTCACAGCAGCTTCCATGAGGAAAAAAAATAATAACAACTAGTGGGGAGGGAGGGACTGCCAATTATTTCAATAGTTCGACTCCCTTGAAAAATTCTACAGTGTTTTGAAAAAAAGCTTCTTAGGAATTTTTATTGTTGCAATATTTAGCTTTTTTAGAAGTGCAAGTTATATCAATATTTGATTTCTTTTTTCCCCTCTTCATTTATTTACATTGGGTCTTTTTAAATGTGTCACAATTAGTGTAAAGCATGGAGCAAGTACCATAGCCTGTGTGCCAGTCATTCTCACACTGCAGAGTGCAAATGGATGTTGAGGGCCCTGAAGGTTGTCTGGGATAAATTTTACTTTGGGGTGGGAAACTGAATCCGCACAGGGCACACAGTAGTAGTAGGTGCTAGAGCAGGAGGCAATCAGCACTCTATTCACATTTAAACAAGAAATGTCATGTCAGCAAAGCAGTACCATTTATCTTATTATATTTTTGTTTAAATTTTATGTTCGTAGGTTTTCTATACAGTGAATCAGCACATTTATGTGGATTTTATGTGGTCAATAGAGAGAATTCAGTAAGAATTTGGAGCAGGGCTTTGAAAGGAGTACGAATAAGAAGCTTTAAAACTCAGCCACATTAAATAATAGAATTACCATTTACGGCTATAAAAATCTACTTAGACCCCAAGGGACTCAATCAGAGTGATTCTTTAACCATGTGATCCTGCACATAAGTGGGTCTCAGTTAGGAAAAATATCAGAAAATCTCTAAGGATTTCCCACTATACAACTCTCAATTACTTACTTCTAAACTATGGGAATCCATGCAGCTGAAATCCCAGAAAACAATCTTGTGTTTATTCTGCAGATCATAGCCACCATGAGTCCTGCCTTCTCAGACACTGGTCATAACAAACGAGGCCAGCATTTCTCCTTCCTTCAGTGCATCAACTGGAATTGTGAACCTACTAACCACAGCTTCCAGTCTCACACACCTCCCGAAATCCAAGAACTGTGTTTCATCTCCCAGAAAACAGCATGAAGTAATCTATTTCTAGTAGTCATCGAGTTGACCTGGTTTGTCTCCTTCTACACATTTTCTTCTCTACATCTTATTTTACTTGATATTAGCTGCTTTTCTTCCTATAGATAGAAATGTGCCCTGCTATCTACCAAATCAGTAAGCGAGTCATACTCTCCATCAATCTACATGTTAAACAACAACTCTTGTTAGATAAAATGTATCCTCCTGGGCAAATGTTTTCTGAAGAACAAGGAGAAAGAAAAGATTTATCTTTGCTTCACTCATTTTTCTTCTTCACGAACTCAGCCCGGCAGAAGGGAACTTGTTGGTTCATTCATGTAACCGATGTGAGCCAGATAAGTCTCCTTTAGTTGATGAACACTGTTCTGATTCGAGGAGTACTCCTGAGTAGGGCTTTCATAATTTATTAAATCCAGGAGAGATTTTTGGGCATCACTGTATTCTTAGCTGCAAAAGATGTCTAGGGAGATCTTAGGATTTAGACTCAATTTCTAGCTGACAAGTGAGTGTGTCATGTGAGAATAGGCTATGTTACGTAGTAAGACACATAGATTCAATTTGTGAAACTGACAATTTGGGTTACCTCCTGGAAAATCTCACCGTTAGGCATGGAAAGGAAGTGGGACCTATAGCCTAATGGTGTATTTAATTTGGCTGAAACAATTACAAAGCAATTTATATTTGAAATTTTTCATGTAGGGCCCTCAAACCTCACTGCTTCCTATTATCTTACAGCAGACCACCTTACCCATTCTATTACCTACCCAATACCTGAAGTCATTACTCTGCTTTGTAATCCCAGGATAGCCTTCGAAAATTCTCTCTATCAGAGTTTATGGGTCCTGCCAATATCTGAAATACTTTCTGTGTGTAACAATCCTCTTCACTATTTCAGATGGGTAAAATATGCAGCACACATTAAGTCCTTAGAGGATTTTATGAGAAAGGTCAGCTGTAAGAGCCGATTACTGCTCATTACTATTAAGGCTCCTTTGTTCTGTACAATCCTTTCATGCAGTTGGGGAACACCTCTCGAGGGATGAGTTTATCTCTGTGTATTTTTGCAATAAAAGCAGTATTCACTTGCAGTCTTTGCCTTCTTTTAATTCCTTCCTAGTCAAAGAAAGCCTAATTTTCTGGTTAATGCACTTAAATTATTACTTCAAAATCTATCCCTTGTGTGGTATTATCTTCACCCGTTACCTCTGAACTTACAATGACTCTGCCCCAAATAGGCACTTAACCTCCTGAGTTACATTTTTCCTAAATTTGGCTCTGAAAAATAGGCACCAATTCCTGGTCTAAAAGTCAAAATTAATAATTTTTAAAACTATTTTAAAAATCATAATCATGACATGGCTCACCTCCTCATACAACCACATCAAAATTACAACTAAACTATAGAATGACCACCACTTTAAACTGCCAGAAATTGAACTGAATGGAAGTCTGACAACTACGGAATTAAAGAAACCATATCCATGCAAGTAGGAGACGTGGAGACACAGAGTGGGCTGGTCCCACACCCACGTGTGGTGCGTAAAAGTTTGGGAGGGATATCTCAGGAGTGAGGGGTCCCAGTGCCAGGAAGATAAGTCCCATATCTTTTGGCTGCAAAAACCAGTGGGGATTGAGTTAGTGGAAGAAACTTCTAGAGGAATTGCTTGGGAACCTAGCTGATCCTCCACAGAGGGCGGAAGTTGGTGGTCAGTGGTCACAGCCAGTCCTTGCAGCTGACTGGCCTGGGTAGATTCTTCCCATTGATGTGCCAAAAGCAATAAAGGCTCAACTACAAGAGGAAAATGTACTCAGTCAACATGAAGGGTACACCTCAAGTACCCAGTTTGGGTGATAGGGGAGTGTTGGGAGCTGCCTTGCCTGGTTTCAGGAGCTGTAACCCCGCCATGGCTAAGGCTGAGTGAGCGACCTTCAGACCATAAGCCACTAAGGAGACAGAGCTTATCTCCCTGGCAGGAGCACCACTTTGCTCCTTTTTTCATAACTGGCCCCCAATGCTTGATCAGTTAGCCAATGACGGGTAAGATTCCCCAAAGGGGGAATGACCTAAGACAGGCATCACGTGGAGGCCCCAGGGAAGGACTTCGGGGGCTATGGAGAAAGGGGGTGATGGATCCTCACCCCTTGGCTTTGACAAAGCCTGAGTCCCCATTTTGTCTGCAGGAAGTCTCCAAAGATTCCTTGGCTGTGTCCTCTGCCTGACTTAAGCCTGAAACAATGACAGAGGGTGGTGAAGCCCTGTGCTGGAAAGGGCGGGCTCCCCAGGTGATCAGGACTAAGAAAGGATATGTAAAATCCTGTGAAACCTGCTTTGCTAAGAATGCTCTCAATTAAGTTATAAGGGTCCGAGCAGGAAATGAGTTTGTTTCCCAAAGTTTTGTAGCCCTTTAACTAACAGACCCTGACTCAGAATAGGCCCCCAGGGTTCTTTGTTATCTATTGTTTGGTCCTTACTGCCTGACAATGATTAATGACCTTGACCTGTATTCCTGTGCAAATTAAAACCCAATAAAAGCTTGTCCAGGCAAGGGTTGGCATGCTCTCCCATTGAGAGAGTGGCCAGGCCATTCTGAGGTGCTCCCCCCTTGAGGGAGTAGCTGTGCCATCCCCTTTTCCTTCACAGGACTTGGTAGTCTGTGTGAATTTGTCTCATATGTCATCCATGATGCCGTGGGCACTACGAGCCAGTGTCCGCATCAGGTGAGGCTGTACCACTGGACTCCACAAGCGACCTACTACACTAGACCACACTAGGGTCTAATATGACCCACTATGACAGGGAAGTCATAGAAGCACCACCTAATACATAGAAGCAGACACAGGGAGGCTGCCAAAATGAGGGGACAAAGAAGCATAGCCCAAATGAAAGAACAGATTAAAACTCCAGAAAAAGAACCAAACAAAATAGAGATAAACAATCTGTCAGATGCCGAGTTCAAAACCCTGGTTATAAACATGCTCAGTGAACTTAGTGAGGACCTCAACAACATAAAAAAGATCCAGTCAGAAATGAAGCATACACTAACTGAAATAAAGAACAATTTACATGGAAACAACAGTAGAGTGGATGAAGCTGAGAATCAAGCCAATGATTTGGAACATAAGGAGGCAAAAAATAAGCAATCAGAACAAGAATAAAAAGAATCCAAAAAAAATTTGGGACAGTATAAGCAGCCTCTGGGACAATTTTAATGTCCCAACATTTGCATCATAGGGGTGCCAGAAGGAGAAGAGAAAGAGCAGAACTTGCAATTTTTTTGAAAAATAATGAAAGAACACTTCCCTAATTTGGTGCAAGAAAAAGGCATGCAAGTCCAGGGGGCACAGAGACTTACAAACAAGATGGATGCAAAGAGGCCTACTGTAAGACACATCACAATTAAAATGCCAAAGATTAAAGATAAAGAGAGCATCTTAAAAGCAGCAAGAGAAAATCAGTTTGTTATCTACAGGGGAGTTCCCATAAGACTGTCAGGTGATTTCTCAAAAGAAACTTTGCAGCCTAGAAGGAATTGGCAAGAAATATTCAAAGTCATGAAAAGCAGGGACCTACAGCCAAGACTGCTCTACCCAGCAAAGCTATCATTTAGAACACAAGGGCAGATAAAGTGCTTCCTAGACAAAATAAAGCTGATAGAGTTCATCATTACAAAGCCCTTATTATATGAAATGTTAAAGGGACTTAGTTAAGGAAAAGAAGATCAAAACTATGAACAATAAAATGGCAATAAATACATATCTATCAAACATTGAATCTAAAAAACAAATTAAGCAAACAAGAACAAAGACAGAATCATGGATACAGAGAGAATTTTGATGATTGCCAGATGTAAGAGGGGTATGGGAAAATGGTTGAAGAGCTGAGGGGATTAAGAAGCACAAATAGGTGGTTACAGAATAGCCATGGGGATGTAAAATACACTATAGGTAATGGAATAGCCAAAGAATGTACACGTATCCCATGGACATGAAAAATGGTATGGGGGTTGCCTAAGGGAGTGGAGGATACTGGGTGGAGGAGGACAAAGGGGGAAAATTGGGACAACTATAACAGCATAATCAATGAAATGCAATAAAAAAATTAGAAAATTAAATTGACCCATATTTCAAAAAAATCACAATCCTGACTAATTTTTAAAAATAATTATCCTTAGAATTACTGTATTCTATGTAAAAGCACCCTTTTCCCCTTAGTGAGAATCACGTCTATAATCATTTAATGTATATGTTCTCTTTCTGTAAAAGTAGCTGAACATGGCACAGGTAAGATCTGGAGAAAGTCTCTGAGGAAAGAAGGCCAGCCAGAGCCACAAATGAGGAAAATCGATTTCACGATCCCAGAATCAGCCTTAAAACTGGCTGGTTTTCCCCTTCTTCTTAGTATGCAGTAAACTGGAAAAAGTGTTACTTATTCCTTAATAATGATCAAAAGGTAGAAACTACAAAATCCTAACTTTAAATAATCAAGGAGTTGATAGGCAGAGCAACCAACTCAGTTGAACTCCAAAGAGGGACAAGCATCTCCAAAGAAAAACAGCACGTGACATTCTTTACTCGTGACAGACCATGGGAGTCAGGAGTGGACATCATACAAGTGGGTTAGAGGAAATCAGCCACAATTTTCACATATTGTTAAAACGTGTGGGCTAATGTGTCTGTCTGGAAGAGCTGAGGACTCCAGACATTGGTGGCTTCCTGTTTGACTCACTAGCAGGCTTTTTTTCCCCTCGTGAACCCACGGAGTGCTCATGAGAGAGAATGCAGCAGAGCTCTTCAGAACAAGAACCCCTGGGCATAACAGAACTGGAGGTGGTTCACAGATGCCTGGCCTCTTCCCTTACTTAAGCAAAAGCCTTAAAGCCACTTACTAAAGGAGAGAAAAAAAAAAAAACAACAATGTCTTCAACAAACAGAAAAGGACCCACTGTGGCTGAATGTTAGTTGCCACATGATCATATAATGTTCAAGTTTCTTACCTTTGCTGTACAAAATCACAAGACAAGTGGATGAACACACTTTATTATCTTACTCCTCTGAAAGTCAAAAATCTAAAGTGTGTCTATAAGTCTTTCCTTCTCCTTAAAAGGCTTTAAGGAAAATGTGTTTCCTTGCATTTTCCAGCTTCTAGAAGCTGCCTACATTGCTTGGCTCATAAAAGGCCCTTTCCTCCATCTTTAATGTATATCATTTTAATTTTATAGTTCTGCTTCCATCCACACTTCTCTTGGACTCTAACTTTACCACCTTTTACATCAGACCAATTTAGATAATCCAGGACAATCTCTCCATTTCAAGATCCTAAATTTAATCGTATATAAACCCCTTTTTACCATATAAGGTGTTTTTTGTGGGGTTTTTTTTTTTTTTTTTTGCATATTCTAAGATTAGAATGTGGACATCTCTGGGGAGGCATCATTACTCAGAATACACACAGCCACAATTTGGATGCCCCATTTTTTGGGGGG
>PVKM010008380.1:0-39111 GCA_004027735.1 Carollia perspicillata
TAACCTCATAATACATAGAGTATGGTTTATGAATTTTTCATTATGCCCTATTGAAGAATTTTTGTTCCGTTTTGTTAAGGATATCTCATTTTCTTTTGTTCATTTGACAAATGCTTTTTTAGCACCTACTCTCTAACAAATACTGTTTTAAGCTCCAGGAATACAACAATGAACAAGACGGATGAGATCCCTGTTCTCTTGGAGCAGACAGTGGGAGAGGCATATAGCAAATAAGTAAAAAATAAGAAAAGATTGTGCTGTACAGAGAACTAAAACGAGGTTATATAGTGAGAGCGGGGCGCTTTCTAGATTGGGAGGCGAGGTTTCCTGCTTTGCCATTTTATCTACAGCAAAAAAAAATTTATTCTTCCATGATCAATAAATTCCCAAAAAAGTTTTAACTTCAAATTATAGCAGATTTATTTACATGCACAATAATTGTTTAATACCCATTATAAATGTACTTTCTAACTACATATTTTGATGAATGCATATCATGCGAGGGGGTGGCGTTTAAGCCGAGGCCTGGATAAACAAGAAGAGTCTGCCATGCAAAGGGCACAGAGCTGTCCAGGCAGAGGCGACAGTGACGCGAAGGCCCAAGACTGACAGCTCCTTTGTCTGATTTGCTGGCCCCGAGTGCCCCACATGGAGTGGGCACCCACAGCTGTTGAAAGGAGGACGTGTGCAGTCTCCTCACTGTGGCACATGGACTGGCGCTGTCTTTTTCACGGCTGCAGAGGCTGCATTGCACGCTGGCTGCCCTGTACGGCTGCGCCTTGGTGTACTCCACCAGCACCCACCGGGGGATGCTTTGGTTGCCGCTGCAGTCAACATCCTTGACTTTCTGTCTTTTGATAAGCATGATTTTAAGCTCAGTGTCTTAGGGCCATGGAAAAATAAGCACTCGTAAATAATTTACTGTTTATAAATTAGAACAGTCATTATTGTCATTAATTTGGCGTTGATTTAAAAAGTGATATTTTAATTGCATCTTTGAAATTTTAATTTTTTTCCTGGACTATACCTTTAAGACTATATATTTGTTAGTTCCAGAGCGTTCAACAGGTGCAGAGTCCTATTCTAGTCAAAAACAGTGGGTCCCATCATTATCAGCTCCTCCCACACCAAAGGAGATGCACTGTTGAGTTCATCCCTGCTGGAATTAGTGGTGGGTTCATTCACTATGGCCATTTGACTTACAGTTGGGTGAGGACGACTTTGAAAGTTTATGAACCGATGGCTTAAACTCTAAGGATTGGTGGTATCATAGACCTTTCTGATCTAGTTTTTGGGGAAAAAACCCCAACAAGATTATACATTTCTGCTTCTTTTTGTAAAAGAGTTCAGAGTACTGGTCTATGATGGGTCCCACCTCAATGGCTTGTTATGAAGTCAGCCACTCTGATCACTGACTACTAATGGAGAAACTTCCCCTGTGAAGGCATGGGCTCATGTACTTTCGTTGCTCATTAAAAGAGACTCTCTCTCAGCTAAGAAACAGACAAATTCCTTCCTGGATGAAAGTGCACACCTCTCCTATTGTATAGTTGTATGCGTATATGTATGTATGTCAGGAAGTATTCTTACCACCCCCTCTGATAAAGTGTATCTGCATAGCACCTTGGGCTTAGTCAGCCTGAGGACCAGTACCTGAGTGTCCAGTTGACACAGTGGCTTTCTTGCCACCCCTCATGTACAAGATCTGACCGGTGGCCTCTGAGGTTTCCTAACCAGCAGACGCAGCTTGAGGGCACCTAAGGGGTTTGGTTCCCTCAACTGTACACTTAGAATGCTTGCTGTGCACTAGGTGGAAACCAGATGCTGTACCACAAGCTTTTTGGACGATTATGGCAGCTCTTTTACCTTTGCTGAGACTCAGTTTCCTTTGCTGAGAACTGAAGATAGCTAAGTGACACGCTGCTTTGAAATAAGAGAAGCAAAAGGAACATGCAATCCATCTAGTCGTAGACTCCAAAGAGCTCTAGAGACATAGAGAGAGGAGGAAGGATGTGTAAGAGTCTGGGGAACCTTAAATGTAATCTAAGCCTCACTCCCCATTTACATTTCTTTTTGGAGGCTGGTTATTTGCTTTGAGTGATGTCCACTGGCCAAGGTTATACAGAGCTTCTGCATTTCCCAAAGGAAACGGTATGCAGTGCTAAAGTTTAGGAGCCAGGGGTTAGGTTGGAGTGTTGGCTCACTCCCTAGGCAGATTACTCAGACTGTGTGCCTGGTTTCCTTGTCTGCAAAATGAACCTAAACTCCAAGGGGCAAGGGCTATGTGTGTTCATTCACAGCACCCCTCACAGTGCCCGCCAGAGTTAGCATTTGTATATCATTGTTACCTGTGTCATATTCTTGTGCCTCCCATTCAAGACTTGGGCTGAATAGGATTTTTATGATTTTTGATCACAAAGTGCCACTTAAACTAACCATATCTAGAATTTCTCATTTTCTTACTCTTCCATTCAGGGGTGAGGAAGACAATGACATTTCCTTGTTATCTATATAGCATTTAATGTTATGAAAACCAGCTGGATTATGGGAGCTCAGGTGCTTTCTATGATTTCGTGATCATGGCCACTTTTTCTGTAGGAGTTCTGTCTTAAGACAAGTTGCCCACTGCCCTGCTTTGCTTGTTTTCCTCTCCCCAGGTACAATTTCACAATGTTGGCCCTGTCATTTTCATTCCTGGTGTTATCCTATCTCCTGACTCACTGGTGTGGCAGCGTGGGCTTCATCTTGGCCAACTGCTTTAACATGGGCATTAGGATCACACAGAGCCTTTTCTTCATCCACCGCTACTACTGTGAGAGCCCGTACAGACCCCTGGCTGGCCTGCAGCTGTCGCCGGTCCTCCTGGGAGCATTTGCTCTCAGTGGTGGGATTACTGGTATTTCAGAGGTGAGAGTCCCTACAGCCTTCCCACTACATGCTTTGGTAACCTGTCCACTGTTCCTCACTATAGGCTTCCCCTTCCCGCTCTGTCTGAAGCAGCTGAACAAGTATCTGGCACCTCTTATCCCTTCCCGTAAGCCTCTAGGACATCATCTTGTGACAGCTGTTACCAAACCATGTCACCATTGGGGACAGATTAGACCCTCAGTACATAGTTGTCAGACCTTTTATCTGACTCAAAGGTGCCTCCGCTTTCCCTGGCTTGCCCCAGAGGGAGGAGGTGCAGAAGGCAGGACCCAGGCAGTGACTGTGGTTTCTTTCTGCAGGTGTTCCTCTGCTGTGAGCAGGGCTGGCTGGCCAGGCTGGCGCACGTGGCTGTGGGGGCCTTCTGTTTGGGAGCGACTCTTGGGACAGTGTTCCTCACGGAGACCAAGCTAATCCACTTTCTTAGGACTCAGTTAGGTGTGTCCAGACTTACTGGCAAAATGACGTGACCTGAGGGAGTCACTGACGCCTGTGCACCTGGACTAGCTGTGGTCAGAACACATTTCCTGGGCAGAAGAGCCCTGCAGAGGAGTGAGACCAACGCCGGCAGGTGGGGAGAACCACTGGGCCAAACATTCGCTGTCCATTTACATCTCCGTCAGGAAGGGGGAGTTCCATATTTAGGGGAAGACCAAAAGCTCTTTTAAAATAGATACAATTATTTTTTTCACTGTTTTGTTCTAATCAGTATTTTCCCTTTTGATTAATATAGTAATTCCTCTGGGTGTGATTGATCTTAGGAGCTACATACTCCAACAAACTGCCCCTCAGATGTTAATAGTTAATCATCTGGTGCAAAAGGGGAGATGCAGCCATCTCCCCCTTCAGAGGAATATTTGACTGACACCATGAGAGGAGGAGGGGAAGCTGATATTAGGCACCAAACAAGAACGAAGGTACCCCGGAGTTGTGGCTTTTCCCATGGCAGTCCTGCGGTCTGGGTTTTCAGAGAA
Organism: Carollia perspicillata; assembly: GCA_004027735.1. Lineage (NCBI taxonomy): Eukaryota > Metazoa > Chordata > Mammalia > Chiroptera > Phyllostomidae > Carollia > Carollia perspicillata. The sequence continues at coordinate 3,900 of PVKM010008380.1, forward strand.
AGAAAGATGGTGTGCAATGGAAACCCAAGAAACGAAAACACGAAGTCTTTCAGACCGTATTTCCCCAAGTTAATGAGGCGGAGTCGCATGTCCTCTTCGCTGCTGTGTCCCCTGGGCTGGCACACGCCTTCCCAGAGCAGGTGCAGGCTGGCTCAAGACCCCTGGCCTGACCACCTGAACGAGGGAGTTTGGAAGGACACCGTGATCCGTGTGAGCTACCTTGTCCACCAAAGGAAATGTCCACAGGCTGAGACTTCCCAGGTGGACATGGCACGAATGCCAACTAAAGTTGAATAGATGCATCTTTTTTCCTCAGAATAACATAGAGTAAATTCTGATATGTGGCAGGTATTACAAGGCCCTCCCACTGACCCATTACTTCCAGCGCTGGTCAGCACACCTGATTTCCAGCCCCAGGACAAGAGTGGCAGGCGTAGGTCTGGTCCTTCAGGACACAGTGGGAGTCCAGGCTTAGAGCTCACCTCTCTGCACCCTGTACCCAACAGGTGAGATCGCCAAGCTTTGTTCTGAGCCAGCAAAGCACTTTTCATTCATTAATGTAGTAATTATTTTCTGCATGTGATTGACCTTTGGAGCTACGCTCACACACTGTATTCTGAATGGTAATAGCAATCACCCAGCCCTGGCATCCCCATATGTCCTATAGAGAGCAGGTTCTTCACCTGGGCCAGTCAGGGTAACTTGTCTCAGACAGTGTTTTGGCCTAAATGTATGCACTTAGATCCGCTACCCTGCGCCAGAGCCTGCCAGAGCCGAGGGGCCAAGGATCAAGACCCAGCAGCACACCAAGATTAGGGCCCAGTCGCCTGCCCACCGTTTACCTATTCAAAGGGGGAATGCTTTGAATAACTGAGGGGGAAGTAGCTAAATGCAAGCTGTTGCTGAGCAGTCAGAGGCCCTCTGAAAGCATGGCCTTGGCCATGCTTTTGTAAGGCAGGGTCAGGTTAGCTCAGAAGAGCTGGTTGTCCCAAGGGGTAGGATAGGTGGCACACAGAGAAGGCAGCCCTCCCTCCTGTGTACTTTTTTTTGTCTCTTGAGTGTGTAGAGATGGGTCTTTAGCCTTTGGAAGCTCCTTCTGTGCTGCCACTGGCCCCCCAGTGCTGTCCTCTAGGACCTAGTCACTCACCTCATGCTCACGTGACTTCAGACCTAGAGTATGGTCCCTGAATTACCTGCCTCAGAATCCCCTGGACTTCAATATAAAGGAAGGTTCCTGGGACCCACTCCGGACCTTTGGAATCTGCATCTCTCAGGGCAGGGTTCTGGGATCAGCTTTTTTGGCAAACCGAGGTTGGCATACCCATGTCCTCATCAGCCATGAACCTAGTCACGGTGTCCGTTCTGGGCCCCAGGAAGAGAGCTGCTGTTGCCTGGGCAGCATCACTGACTTGCTGGTCAGCTGCAGAACCAGCAAGGCTTCTGCTCTGCCCTCCAGCGGGGCAGCGCGCGCTTGCTCTCTCATTGCTCGTCCCCCTGCAGTCTGCCTTCACCCAGAAAGGATTTTTGGAGGGAATCACATTTTGGCCTGTGAGTGCCACTTAAAATATAGTGAGGTTACTTCTCCATGGAAACAGATCGCTAAAGCACATCCTTTCATGAAATGAAGAAGTCTTTGGTGGTGAAAATAACGGTATTTTTTTCTGTGCTGCTTCAGCGGCACAGACCCGCCAGCCAGGGCCCTCCGGAAGGGGATGCTGTGCTGCTGTGCGGCTCTGCACTTGCTCAGCGGGGCCTCGGCTCCCACAGCGGAGCTGTGCGTCTGGCCCACTCCCTGCCGCTTTGCCCCCCGCCCCCCAGCCTCGCTGTAGCAGAACACTTCACTTTCTCCTGCCTTTTTTCTCACCTGGTGTGGTCATGTTGCCAAATACATGCCAATATCCTGATTTTAAAATCAGTCAATTATTTTCTTATATCTTCAGCTCTTTCATACCTCTTCTCTTTCCAAAAAGGAAAACGTTTTTTCTTAAATTTCAAGAGGAAGGTAGGTGAGTAGCTCTGAGTACGTGAGCCATTCCCGTTTCTCGCCAGAGCACTTGTCCCGCGGGACAAGCCGACTTCCCTATTGTTCGTTGCCCCTTTCTCTCCTGTCTTCTCTGTCTGCCGGGCCCTTGTCTCGGTCATGCTTTTAAATGAAGCAGCCATTCTTTGGTGGCTCAGGACTGACCCTGCCTTACAAAAGCACGGCCACATATGTGATTGTAGGCAGTGTGATTTTTAGGGAACCCAGGGTATCCCCGGCCCTTATGTCTTTCTTAATCAGTGTTTGAATTTTCTTTCCTGAGATCAAAGGCTGTTATTCCATAATTAGAGAGGAGACTAGAAATTCCATTCCCCCAGAGAAGGACTCAGTGACTCTTTCACACTGAGATGTAAAATAACCCCTTCAGGGACTCTTTGTTAAGCAGCTTTGGATGTTGAGGAAAGAGGAGCTGGGTGAGAGCATCCAGGACCTGAAGGGGAAGGGGTCAGGTAAGATGCTGCGCAGGCCCCAGAAGGTAGGAGCTGGGAGTGCTGCTGGGAGGCCTCTGTGATGCCCAGAATTCAGCTACAGCGGGGGAACCGGGGAGGACATGATCTCTGACATAGTCTCCGATGAGTCATGACTGGAAATGGGGCAGGCCCAGGTGGGAACAAGAGAAGGGAAAGAAGCCGGGGGACCCTTTCCCATACCTCCACACCCCTGCTCCTAGGGGAGGCCAGGCCAGAGGCAGAGGGCTGAGCACTGATGGCGGAGTGAGAAGAGCTCTCACCGGGAGCTCAGTGTGGAGAGCTCTCGGGAGCTGCCCCAGGGGCTCAGGGCGCTACTTGCTCGAGGTTCTCAGTGGCTCTGGGAGGGTTGTGGAAGGCTGGCAGCCTGCAGAGCCTGTCAGAAAAGACCAGGTTTATAAAGAAGATAAGCTGAGGCATAATTGCCAGGCTTCCCCTAGAAACTTCTCGAAGACAGTAAACACAGAGAACTGGAAAGAACAAACAAGAATTCCACTCTGAGAACATCACTTCATTTGCTTACTATTCCATGAGTCTCCAGGAAGGAACCGAGACTTCCCAGCCAATCAGATGCAGATGAAAAATGATTTGTTTTACTATTACTTACTGTACCTGGGAGAATTAGTTCTTAATGCTGTAAATATTTCATTCGCTAATTAACTTTTAAGCGTAGCAGAAGAGATGTTTTATTTGAAGAACTTGGGCAGGAAGACTCATTGATTTGAATCATCGATCTGACCCCAATTACTGTAATATGTCTCATTATTTCATGTCATTCATTTTTAACCAGAACTGCTAGGTATATCAAACTAAAATGGAAAAATGGGCTTCTTAATGTAGTTCAGCCTCCTTTAGGGACCTATTGAAGGAAGTCTTGTAAAACTTCTTTGTTATCCTCCAGAAGAGTTAGCTGCAGTTGCTGGGTGCCCTGTCCCCAAGCGCAGTCGATTCTTCACTTGTAATCTCTCCATCCTTCCTGGGCAGTGTGGCTCAAATTGGAAGTGGTAGAGGTGAGATGGAGGGGTTAGGCCTTTCCCTTCATAAAACAGGGCCTTGGCAGAGTAAGCGTGCCCAGAGCTCCGTCCCAGCCTCCGCAGGCTCCCGCGCCTCACTCCTGGAGCCCTCGCTGCGCCGAGCCTGTCACAGCACACCGCGTTACACAGCGCCATAGTGGGTATTCAAATGCACAAGGGTTGTGGTTGGCTCATTGGCACAATGTTATGTTCTGCAGACATTTAAACATCAGTTTCGAAGCATTGTGTGTGTGTATTTTGCAGCCAGTAAGTTGTTGTATTTCCGTCTTAGTCATTTCTGTAGGTTCCTGAAGAGTTGAAGGGCTCTGGTTGCTGCACCTGTGAGGCTGAACGAGCAAAGGGCCCTGGAGCTTGGAAAAGAGGGTGGGGCAGCGAGAAGCAGAGTTCTCGGAACCCAGTGCTGCTCTCAGTGTGGAGGCCCAGCTTTTTCTGTTGATGAGACATTTTTCTTCACCACCTTTTAGGTTCAGCCCCCAATCTCTCCTCTCAGCTTTAGGCTCTGTTCTGAGTGGGAGGCCCCTGAAGGAGAACTGGCCCTGGTCATCTTTATAGAGCAGCGACTGGGTCCTGGGTCATCAGTGAGCCGGGGATGGTCTGCCTGTGGGTGGGGCGAGCCTGCTGGTTCAGCCAGCTCTCTCTGGGTAGGGTCTGGGCAGGGTGCCTTGTGCGTCCAGGAAGGGCCCTTCCGCCTTAGCTGAGCTGCAGGAGGGCCAGTAAGATAACCTCTGACTTGTGAAAGGACCTTTGAGACCACCATTTGTATGTGTCCTTTCTTCTCTCCCTTTAATAAATGTGTCCTAAAGTTACGGCCCTGTGGACTCTGCTGCCACAGTGTTGCTCTGGCCTGACACATGCGTTCGGCAGAAGCCACCTCAGTTCACAGTGCTCGTGGGAAAGGACCCCCAAAATGGCAAGTCTTGGTCCTTAAGTCTCATCTGCACCACCCTGTCGCAAGTTGAGTTGTTGGAACGCGGCTGCGATGGCGTGTGCCCAGTCAGTGAGCAGTGACTAATTGAGACACGACTGCATTAGTCACGTTGGAGGTGACAACTGCGCAGCATGTTTCTGGTTCGTGTCTGGGAGATCCTGACACAGTTTTCAATTATGTGGAACTAATGGCGTGTGGCTCCCATGCAGCCACGTTGAGTGGGCGAGAAGGGGGACTTCAGAAATGAAGACAGATTCACCGTGGGCAGCTTTGATTTTGTTCCCAGCTCACCTACTCCTCACTCGGCTGAATCGCCAAGGATGACGCCAGGGCCGATGGCATAGGGGGTCCCAGAGGCCCTCTTTCAGCAGGCCTTCCAGTTCGCACCACTGTACCCAGGAGAACGACGAGAAGTCCGAGAGGGAGCTGGGGGACAGAGGGGCCTCAGTCCTGTCAGTGGGTGCATGTCGGAAACCCCAGTGCTGATTAAGTCCAGCCTCGGAGTGCAGTCCCGTCGGGCGTGCAGGGGAGCCGGAGAGAGCAGGAGAGTCAAAGCAGGGTGGCCACGAGGAGAGCCGCGTTCTCCTCCACAGGTGATCCCAACCAAGCTAGGGAATGTTGCTAAAACAGCTTTCCCTTTTGTTCCCCCTCAGACGGTAACACGTGTGGCTTGTGAGATCCCTAAGTGGCATCTCTCCGATGACCAGACAGTGTTCTTGCAGGTGTGCAGATGTCGGACTGTGGGGGGCAGTGGAAAGGACAGAGGTACTTGCACTTTTCCTTTTGTAACCATGAATGAGATCATGTGGAGCCCAGGCTCCCCAGTGGGGCTGATGGCATGATGCCCAGGCGCAGTGGCGACTTGTGCTCCCACTCTCGGCGTGCCTGCTGCAAACCTGTGAACACAGGGCCGAGAGCCAGGCTCTGGGTGGAAGGACCTGGGAGGTGTCCCGCTTGTGGTGTTCCTTCCATCTGCACTGTCACTGGGAAATCCACCAGCGCCCGTCTGCCCTCTGAAGCACATGGGCAGGGCTTCGTTTTCTAAATGGCCTGTGGTGCTGTGCACTTGCCGTTGGTCGTACCCCAGCCTGGCTGCCCCTCTCGGACTCGCTGGGTGAGCTGGAGCAAGTCTGCCTCGCTGCCCCCATCGTGGAGCACCGAGCACGTGCCAGGTACTGTGTGATGACACTCCCCGCACATGTTAGTTGTTAAGTCTTCACAGCAGCCCCTTCTATTGTCTACATGTTACAGGTGAGGAAACTGAGGCACGGAGAAATGGCTTGATTTGCCCTAGGCCACCCAGCTAGGAAGAAAGTGCCCTAGTGAGTCACCCCTAGGTCGGCCAGATTTCTGACCCCCGCAGCCTACTCTGGGCCCCGTCCTCCCTGAGTCAAAAGGAGGCTGGCCTCAGTTGGTGGTGGTAACACCGAGCCAGAGGGCAGAGGCCCCGCCCCCATTCTGACTGCAGCAGCGCAGTTTTCATGTTTTGAAATTCTGTGGTTAGTTGAAGAGTTTGCTTGAAAGAAGGGTTGTTTTTGTTAATAAAAATAAGTTTGAAATGACAGGATTTGACTTTTAAACCCCTCCCCTGGCCTTCCATAACTCATTTTCTCCGACAGTTTCTCCCCTGCCTCAATCTTCATCCCTTCTTAAAGAATTTTAGATAATTGTTTTACAGAGGCAATACCATTAGCAAGAATATGTATTTGGGAGAAATAAATCTGGCCAAACAATTATGTTGCATCACAAAGAAAACGTTCTCTGTACTACACAGCGCCCATCTGTTGGTGTCCTTGACCCCAGGTGACACCACCAAGGAGCGAGGGAACAGCTGACTCGGGGCCTTAGGCCACTTCCTCACTTTGTAACCAGGGGCCAGAGATTTGTCTCTAGCCCACCTTGCGTGGTGCAGGGTTGATGCAAGGAGTGCAGGGGTAGGACGGGCCATTTTGGCTCTGAATACCTTGGAAGACGCAACCCAAAGCAACACTCCCTGAACATCCTGTTGGGCGCCTCCCCGCCCTTCCGTCAGTCCTCCCCTCACACTCTCCACCCCGCCCCCACCCCAGCCCAGGCTCTGCTCTCCCTACCCCGCACTATTGACTCAACTCAAAGACCTGCTTATGGCTGAGCTAGCAAAGGAGAGAAGCGAGGGCATTCCAGATACTTGTGATTTAATCACTTTTCCTTTGGCCCTGTCACCCACAGAAAGCATTTAATACAGAACAGGTGGCATTGGCAAACACAGGTCCTCATCCCGTCTCACCGTCTGCTTGGACTGGTTCCCAGGATGCTCCCAGGAGCCCCAGCGCCCCCTGCTGTTTGCCTACAACTCTCACACCCCACCTGTCACACTGGGCTGTCTGTCACTGACCTGCCAGGCTGTTCTGTCGCCATTCTATTCCTGTCTCTTTTTCCAACAGCCCTGTCTGCCTTCTCCCTGGAGAATTAGGAAGGCAGGTTATGGTGGTTCCAGAAGGGGCTTGGAGGCAGAAGACAGATCCAGCCCCACTTCATGTTGTATGACCTTGAGCAAAGTAGTTAATCCCTTTGAGACTCAGTTTACTCATCTAAAAATGGGAGTAAGATCACTTGCTTCATAGGTTGTGGCAAGGAATAAATGAGGAGGGGTAGGTGAAGCACTGAGCAGGGTGTGCCCCACGCCAGCCCAGTGTTTGCTCTTGAGTAGAATTATAAATCTGCCATAGTTAGAGAGGAACATTTGCTTTGCCCCTACCTGCTCCCTCCTCCCCACCTAACTGCAGTCCACAGAAGCTGGTTGAGTCTTTTCTTCTGTAGAAACCTTTTCCCTTTCCTTTAAGGCACAGCTGCAGGTGAAGAGGAAATGAAAGCACCTTTTCAGCCAGTTTGCCTGGGGGAGCTTAAAAGGGCCCAGACCTGGTCAGGGAGACAGTGCAGAGGGGCCTGAGGCCTCCTGAAGTTGGCAAGTTCCAGGGCGGGTCCCGGAAGCAAAGCCACAGCTGTGGGGAGGGCCACGAGCAGCTGGCAAATGCCTTCTTTCAGGCTCAGCCTAAGTGGCTCCCAGAACAAGAGGGAATGCTTCAGAAGCTCATTAAATGATTCTCAGCAATTTCAGGAATTGCGGAAGCCTTAGATTAGGTTTCTCTGCAGCCTTAGGTTACAGCAGAAAGAAAAATGGCCCCTGCTGATACAAGAGAATTTGTCTTTGTCTGAACAAAACGGAAGGCCTGCACTGGGCCTGCCATGCGGGTGGGTGGCCACGGGCCATGGAGATCCACAGGAGCCTCCTGCACCCCTGGCACAGCCTCACTCACCACTTTGCCAGCAGCTTCACCTCGAACCTACTCATCACCCCTGATCTGGACACTTGCGTTCCTCCCCCTCGCCCCCCGAAAAGACGGCAAACAGTCATGTCTGTGCAGTCGGCCCCGCAGACTTAACCTCTGCAAACTCTGCTTTTTGTCTTTCCTTCACTGGGCTGGAACGAGGGATGCCAAGTTCAGATCGAGGCTTTCTCCTTTCAGAAGCAGCTGGGAGGAAGCGAAAGGTCAGAACTTCGGCAGCCGGGAGGTGCAGCAGTTACGTGGAGTTTGCTAAGAAGGGACGTGTGCTCTGCCAACGGGTAGGACTCCCAGACGGCAGGGAGACACCAGCCACCTCCGGGCCTGATGCCGATCCTTGGGCAAGGTGTTGGCTGTTGACGTTTGGTGTCTGGGTCATATCTGAGTGGTGAGGGGTCCATCCATCAGGACTTCCTCTTTCTCTTTTTCTTCCTCCTCCTCCTTCTCCTCCAAGAGTTTCGAGCTGAATGTGCCTGATTCGGATACACACAGTCTGCTGCCCCAGGCCTCCCTCGCTCCCATCAGCCTCTGTGGGTCACTCCCCCACCTCTGCCATGAGGTGGCCTTCGTAGCTTGGGAGATGACTTTTTGGCCCAGGGACCAGCTGTTGATCCAGATAATGAACAGAGCTGGAGAGCCCGAAAATCACATTCTCATTCCAGCCCTGCCTTGTTGTCTTCCTGAAATCCTGAGGGTGGCTTTATCCCTTCTCCATCTACAAAAGGTTCTAATCCCTGTGCGCTGTTGCTCAGGGGCCACGGTGGGGGCCAAGGATAAGCCAGAGTTTGGCAGTTCCTTGGGGCTGTGAAGTGGGAGAGCCAGTCAGGCTGTGCATTAGGGCTGGGGAGGTAGAGCAGAAGCCATCACAGAGACTGAAATGCCTCCGTGTTTTCTTTTTCCTGTTAACAAATGCTCTTATGTCCTGATAGTATTATATATTTTATGCTTGTCTTTAAATTATAAATGTTAAATTATGAATTATCCTGGGGCAGCCAGTGCCCTGCAGACAGTTACTGAAACTCCACATCCTGCCCCTGGTCTCCTTTCACTTTGTGTGTAGAGCACACCTCTTGCCCTGCTTATACTGCCCTCTACAGTGCTCTTTTTTTACTGCATGGTGTGCCATTTAAGATGGTCTCTACTTTGTTGCTACATAGTAAGCTATGTAGTTTACAATGTAGTGAATATGATTACACAGACCTCTGACTACAGGATCTATTTCTCCATTAGGTCTGCGGATGAACCCTAAGAATGCACCTGCTGTACCAGAATAAGTCACTGCCTCAGCCCCAACCTTGCCACTAAGGGAGCTCAGATTAGAAAGCCTGCCCCGGTCACGCTGGTCTTAGTGACCAGCCAGCCTAGAGCCTAGGACTCAGGACATGCTTCCAGTGGCTGAACCCCTTGCACTTGGGCTTCTCATCTGAAAGGGGCACTGCACAAGGCCAGGCCCCAAGGCAATGGTCAGCCTTAACTGTAACGTCAAGACAATCAGTCCCTTGGTCATTCAGCTGGCTATCTTTCCCACGGCAGCAGCCAGGAGAGCCCTGGAGGAGCAGTGGCCCTTGATGTCCCTGGTAAGCACAAGTCAGCAACAAGGATCTGACACTCCAGCTTTACCACCTCCTCAGCCACAGACAGAAGGGTGCAGCAGGCTGGACCTTGAGAGTGTGTTAAAAGAAGTGTCAGTAAAGTCATTGATGCCCCAGCCCTCCTCCTGCAGAATCTGATTAGCCAGCCCAGCTGGATGAGAAATTAGGGATAAAAGCCTCCAGAAGGGGAGGTGGAACGAACAAGCAGGTGTCTCGGTCCTCTGCTCTTGCTCCTCCCTCTGTGGGCAAGTGGCTTCTGGCCTTGTTTCTCAAGGGCCTTGTTTCCCTGCCCGGAGGAATGGGATGCAGCCCTTTGGGCTTGAGACCCATGTCTGTAGCCTCCGTGGACACTTGCCGAAATCCATGGTCTTGACAAGGGCACTCTGAGCTCGCTTTTCTTTGAGCTGCTGACCCGAGAGTGTATCCTGCCTGTGGCGTCTCCTGACTCCAAGGCCCTGGGCAGTGTACTCCATCTCTCAAACCGCAGCCGGCTCTCTCTCTAAACCCTGCCTGTTTTTATTCTCAATTTTTATCTTGATCAAAATAATACATGTACATGGTTTTTGAAGTTGAACAATGCAACAAGGCTGATAATCCAAAAGCTGCAGGTTCTGCTTCCCCTCCTTGGCCCATGACTGTCCGTTATTTTGGCCATTTCTTCTTCCATTTCCATTCATATTTCTAAATAATTTGCTTATATTGCTACCTTTTGATCTCCCCCCCCCCTTAGAATATTGAGCTCCTAATATGGGGAAATGAGTTATAATAGCCACTTCTCCACACACTTCTTTCCCCAACCTTTCAATGTCATGGTTTGGGGTGAATTGTTATCAGTCTTTACATGCTTAAAACCATGTAAACATTGTTCTTTGCTAAGCTAAGTAGTATTCTATTTTCTTTCTGCTACAATCTGTTTTTCTTCAAGCTAGCATCTCCTTTCTCTCTCTCTCCTTCTTCCTTCTCTTCCCTACAAAATCGTAGAACTCTGACTAAACGCCGTAAAACTCTCCTCAGTGTGACTGACCCCAGCAGGTATGGTGGACTCTGTGTTTCCCTGGAGAAGACACAAGAGTCTGGGAGCCCCTCGCCCCCCTGCTTCACTCTCACCAGCCCATCCTTTGGCCCGCCTGCCTCTCCCAGAGTGAAAATACTGAGGCTCAGAGAGGTTCGGGAACTTTCCCCAATGTTGTAAAGGCAGTGAGGTCAGGGTGGAGGTGTGGAGCTTAGCCCAGGAGATGCAGCTGTGGTCAGGGACCAGACCCTGGCCCAAGCATGCCGTAGCCCCGGGGGGCAGGGGGAGTAGCCGTGTAAACAGCACCGCCCTGCAGGTTTACCATCCGCAGCAGACTGTACGAGATGCAGGGGCCTCTGGCCCTGACAGCTGAGCACAGAGGTAGGTTTCCATGCCCATTCTGAGGGATCCTCCCTGTGGAGCCCCCCATGTCCATTTCTATCCTTGTCCTGGGCAGATCTGAGAACAGGCTGGGCCACAAGTCTGCCCTGCAGGCAGGTCTGCACTTTTCTCTCACCACCCCATGGCTACCTTCCCCTAAACATGCTAAACCAGCCCCCCACACAACTGCCAGGCTGGCACATGTCTTCAAGGGCCACCAGCAGCCCCCCCACCCCATCCCAGACAGGGCCACTATGTACCAGTGTCGCAGGTCTCCTTCTATCTGGGGATGAGCGCCGCCCTCTCTCCCTGTGAGCTTTGCTGGTCAGAGTTGGCTGAGGTCAATTCTGGGGAACGCACAGAAGTTAAGGTGGTCCTGGGTTTCCCAGGGCCTGGAGGCCAGGGCCTGGTCACTCCCTACAGCTCACAGCCCTGAAGGGGCAGAGAGAGGCTGCTGAGTCCAGAGCTCTTGCCAGAAACCCCTGTGCCTCACACCAAAGAGGCCTGCGCACTGTATGGGGCCTCTGAAGACCATCCGAGTTCTGCTCACCAGAGACCACACACCAAAGTGTGGGCCCGCAAGCATTCCTGCAAGCAAGAGAACAGACCCTGAGGGGGCTCTGCCATCAGCCAGGACCACCCCTGGGCACAGCAAGTGAGGCAGGGCACATCTTCCCTGCCTCAGCCATCAAGAAACAAGGAGTGGGCATCAGAGGCATTTGGGAAATGGAGACGCACAGATCTCTTCAAGCGGCCGCATGCTCTCTAAACAGACAACTACCAGGATTTAATCTGCAACTCAGATTCAGTCTGCTAAGTGGAGAAGAAAGTGTTTGGTTGTCATGGCAACACAAAATTGCCCAGAACTGCTTGGTCTCTAAGGTAGGGAAGGGAGGGGAGCAGAGTCAAGCCTTCTCTCCCTGTGGGGATGTTCTGGGGGCTGGAGTGGGGAACACAGCTGAACACCTGCATCTTCCACCACCCTACCCCAGGGCTGAGGGCCTGAGCTGTGTGGTGTAGTGTAAAGTGGGCTGGCGGGCTCAGGTCTCTCACTTGGGGGCCTGGGGCCCAGGTTGCTCAGGCATGCATGTTCCAGAACCAGCCACTTGCTGAGGGCCAGTTGCCACTGTCCCCCAGGCCCAGGGCCAACCCAGAGCAGCTTAGACCTGCGCCCACTGCTCCTCCTGCCCCCTAGTCCTAGGCCTTCCTGGCAGCTGTGTGCCCACACTTAGACCTGATCATGGATCTCGGCATAGCCTGGCACATCCCCTGCATCCAGTCTGAAGGCTCAAGGGACCACAGTCTCACCCAGAGGGTTCCAACTTAAGCCGCACAGAGGAGGATTCGGGGCTGATCCTTCCACTCACAACCCCACCACACTGCCAGCCTGGCCTCCTCCTCCCACCTAGAATGAAATGGACCCGGGGCAAGGGTTTGCCTCACACGGTCTATGCCAACCTGGGCCCAGGCCTGGGTGGGGGTGGGTGGAAGAGGAGAGGGCTGCTGTGCAAGTGGAGGAGTTAAGCACCAGGAACCTCAGACCCAACTTGTCACTGGTCTGTCTTTGGCCATCCAGTGTCCCTCTGATGAGGTCCTAGCTCCTCAGCAGGCCTCCAAAGTCCTACTGACCAGATACACAGATGGCTCTGTGGTCCCCAGGCCTGACTGTGGGAGGGGGTCCATGGATAATGAATGAATGACATGGAGAATGAGGACTGGGAGCAGAGAAAATAGGACAGGCCAGGTTGGGGTGAGGAGCTGGTAGGAAGGCCTCAAATACCAGGCTATGGGGGGCTGCTTGTCAGGTTCCTCATCCCCAGCTTGTGCCCTGGCCCTGAAGCGGCTCCTATCTTCCAGAGAGACCACTGGGGTCCCTGGCAGATGTGGCTCTGTCACTTGATCTCCCCTCAGAGGAACAGGGACCCCAGGGCCCATCCCTCAGAGCCTGGCTCACCTGGCTCCGGATGGGGGCTGCCTCCCTGGGACCTCCCTGCAGACCAGACTGCATTTGCTGCACAATCCAATTAGTGCTAATTGGGAGCAGAAGTGTGTGTGTATGGCGGGGGGTGGGGGGTGGTCCTGGAGCTCTGATGTCCTTGTTGGAACCCAGAGGCTTCCTGGGACAGGCCCTTCCCCAGAACCTAGGCGTCTCCTGCGGAGTGGGGACGGCACAGGGCTCCTCCTGGGCATTGGGTGTGCAAAGTTCTCTCCAGAGGCTTGTGCTGTCACTGGACACCTTCCCTCTGGGTGCCAGCCAGCCCCAGGGCCAGGCAGGCCCACTTTGTTCATGCTGAATCCTCAGGCCTGACCCAGAACCGTGGCTCTTCACAGTTTGAGACTCTCAAAATGAAGGGAAGAAGGGCTCTGGGCCTGACAGAGGCATGGAGTAGCTGCGGGGCTCCTCAGCCCCTCGCTGGCCCTCAGCCCTAGCCTCAGCCCACAGCTCAGTAAAGACAAGGACAGATTTGTTTTGTCTGACTGGGTACACATGTGTGCCTCCCTTGAGGGACAGGTGTGAGGCCCTACCTAGAGAGCTGGGACTTCCCCTCAGCTTCTCCTCCTCCCGAGTGCCCCCCCATCTCCTTTTCTTGGGGTAGAGACGGGGGTGTCCAGGGGAAAAGCACCTTTTGCATCAAGCCCTAGACAAAGTTCTCAGCTCCTGTGGTGCTCCCCCCACCCACGGGCGCTGATCACAGCCTGCTGACAAGGCTCTAAGGGGGAAGTGTGGGGGTGGGCATGTGGGGGAGGGCACATCCCCACTTTGCAGCTAAAGGTCTCCCTGCTTCTTTAGTGTCTGTGTTGACCATCGTCCACGAGTGCCTTCATCCTGGGTGTAGTCAGGCCTCCCTCTCAGGGGACTCAGACCCTGAGACCATAGGACCACCCAAAGCCTCAGGTTGGGGGCTCAGATCTTGAGGCAGGGCTCTCAGGGCTCAAAAGTGCTCAGAAATTAAGATTCCTGGGACCATTACTGGGGCTATCATCAGTTCCAGTCCCTGTGAAATAGGCTTGTTCCTGTGCACCAGGCACTAGAGAAGGGAGAGGGGCCATTTGGCTCCTTTGAGAACCAGGAGCCGAGAGGAGAGGCCTGGTCGACCGCCAGTGGCCACTAGGGGGAAGAACCCTCCCATGTGTTTCCTCCAGAGAGATGGTGGTGTGTGTGTGTGCACTCGCGCGTCAGCAGTAGGGACAGTACGAGGTGACACCTCTTTTGTGGTTTTGATCTGCATTTCCCTCATGAGTAGGAATGTTGAGCATCTTTTCACATACCTGTTGACCATTTGCTTGTCTTCTTTGATTAAGTGTCTGTGGAAGTCTCCTGTCCGTGTTTTAATTGCGTCGTTCTTTTGCTGTTGGCTATGGAGTTACATGACTTCCTTAAATATTCTAGTTATTAATCCCTTATCAGATAGCTTGCAAATATTTTCTCCGATTTCACAGGTTGCCTTTTCATTTGTTGATTCATCTTTTATTATTCAGTGATCATTTTGTTTTTTCTTCTACGAAGAGTCTGTTTAAAGCCTTTGTCCATTTCCCCACTGTTTTTATCTTTTCGTATTGATTTGTAGCACTCTATGTATTCTGCATTTTAATCCTTTGTTATATGTGTGGCAAATATTTTTTCTAGTCTTTCACTTGTATTTTAACTTTGCTTATAGTGTCACTTGTCACAGAGATATATATATGGTTTTTCTGGAATGCATGCCTGGACTTATCATTCCCTCACTAAAACTGTTTGTTGTGGGTCCTGGCTGGGTGGCTCAGTTGGTCACAGCATCTTCCTGACACACCAGGTTGCAGGTTTGATCTATGGTCAGGGCACATATAAGAATCAACCAATGGATCATAAAAAAATGGAATAACAAATTGATGTTTCTCTCTCTCTCTCAAACTCAATAAATAAGAGGCTTTTTAAACAAATTTTTTGCCTGTTCAGATTAGAGTGCAGCCAGTAGCTGTGAGAGGACAAGGACTGAACTCGGGGCCCCACCGCCTGCCCATTGGGGGGCCTGTCAGGGTGTTCTCAGCTGTCAATGGGCTGACAGTCCCTCCCTCATGCTGTTGCTGTGGGAATGTGGCAGCGGAAGTGAGCCCTAGGTCCCGGCATCATCAGCATTGTCACTATTCCTGGCATCAGGGCCCTGTATGCTCAAACCCCCCAGCCCCTCCAGACTCATCTCCTGCATCCCGCCCAGAGGGACTGCCCAGGACCTGCCCATATTCCCACCTCCAGACCTCTGCATACTCAATTCTCTTCTCCCTTCTTTTCTGTTTCTCTCCCTTCTCCAAGCCTTTCAAAATTCTTCAGTCTACCCCTATCAAATTTCCAACCCCGGCCCACTGGCTGAGACCTGGCCCCCTTCACACCACCTTCTCTCCATCTTCTCAGCCTAACCTGAATGTCTTGCCCCAGGCTGCTGAGAGTTGGGGCCTGGCTGGTCTTCCTATTGGCAGTGCTCTCCTTGGGGACAGAATTCGGTCTTCCTCATCTTTAATTCTCCCAACTCCGCAGGCACACCCACCCATACACACACCAGTGCATCCTGAGGATCTCACTGGAGCCTGGAGCTCATATCTGCTCTCTTGACTGAATTAGGAAACCAAAGATGCCCTGACCAATGTGGCTCAGTTGGTTGGGCATAGTCCCACAAAGTAAAAGGTTGCTAGTTCTGTTCCCGGTCAGGGCACATACCTGGGTTAGGGCTCCAGTGCCTGGTCAGGGCATGTGTGACAGGTGGCCAATTGATGTTTCTCTCTCACAACATTTCTCTCCATCTCCTTCTCCCATCCTTCCCCCTCTCTATAAATAAATAACATCTTTAAAAAAAAAGAAATAAACCAAGAGACACCTCTCACACTCAGGTCACATGGAAGGGCAGGGGCAGAGCTGGGAAGATCAACCAAGGGCCTGACCTCTGCCTAACACAGCAGCTTGTGTCCAGATTACAGAGTTGGAAGGCACCTGGTCCCATCCCAAAGGCCTTTGTGTAGACCGCAGCAGGAGCTGTCTGATGAGGCCTCTTCTGAAGCAGAGCCTGCCAGTTCCTGGCTTCAGCTCCTTCCCCAAGCCCAGGAGAACCTGGAGATAAGGTCAGCTGCCTGCCAGGCCCTCCCCTCCCAGCTGGACCTGGACTGCACCCTGGCCCCAAGCTCCTCCTTAACATCTGACAGCAGGGCTGGTTGAAGGTGCAGCTGTCTCTGTCCCTGTCCCTGGCTGGGCTAAAGCTAATCAAGGTAGAACTGCCCTGAGGTGACTCTCTTCAAAAAAGCTTGAATTTTCCTGGATCTCGGACTCTGAATAAGCAAATGCCAGTCTCTCTCTGGCTTTACTGTCTGTCTGCAGACAGTAGATGAAGGGGAATCTGGGATAGGAGGTTGAGAGGTGATGGGCAGGTGGGCACTTTGGGCAGCTGGAAGGTCAGGCCCAGGTCCCAGGAGCTCAGTGTGGATTCTAGCACCCACCAGGCCAGGTGCTGGGAGAAGCTGAGTGTCAAATTTGGGGGCTATCCTGCACCTGTCTCAGATGTTTCTCCTGGCCCTCCCTGAGCTCACTGTCCCTTCCCTGCCCTGCTGCAAAGAGCACTGGGGGTTTTCCAGCCAGTAGGCCTCAAAGATTCCAGAGAAACAGGGAGAAACCCCAGCTGATGATGGAAATGAGCTTTCAGAAGAGCTCACTTTGGAAGGGCTTGGGCTCTTTTCCCTTTGCCCAAAGAAGGCCCTACCTGGAAGAGGGTGGGTAGGGAGAAAGTGCAGGGGCAGGTACAGGACTGGGCTTCCTGCCTGGCTGCTGCGCTCTGGCAGTGTGTTGAAGAACGTCTGGGTGGCTGGATCCCTGGCGAGTGACTTTTCTCTGAGCTTCTGTTTTGTCATCAGAGTGCTGCCTGTATAGCAGAACCAAATGAGTCGGCACATGGACAGACCATCAAGCACAGTGCGGCACAGGCATGAGGTGGACCACAAGCAGTCACTGATCAGAAATTGCCCAGCACTTAGTAGGTCTTAATAAATGGTGACATCATGGCACTGGTCGTTTATATACCCATGCCTGTGGGCACCTGTGTACATCTGTTAGTCCATGCCTGTCGTTGTGGGCCCTCCTGGGACGTGTGTGTGCATGTGTGTTGTGTGTTTCCACAGGTGGACTGCCACGTGTAAGAGAGGTGTGGGTGTGGATCCCTTGGGGTTGCTTCTGCTGCAGAACCAAGGCTCAGAATGCAACAGGTAAGGGTTAGTCTGAGGAAGGGCTGGTGCTTGGATGGAGGGAGGAGGGGACCGGCTGAGCTTGGGAAGAATACAGGGCAGGAAAAAACGCAGGCAGGATTAGTCCATCTTGGATACAGTTGTTAAGGTCTACTAAGGTCAAGGCCTGTTGCTTCCTGCACCAGAACTGCCCCTGGAGAGGGTTGGGCTGAGCCCCTCCTTCCAGCAAGGCTAGCTACAGCTGACCCTCATGCCCCATCCTAGCCTGGGGCCGCAGAACAGCTCAGGGTTCAGTGGCGACAGGTGGTCCAGCTCACTCGAGGGTGTGACATGGCCCATCGGGTTGTGCTCTGCTGGCACTCTGGTGGTAAAGTCTCTGAAGTCACCACGCTGTAAACTGCTGCTTATGTTTCTATGACCTCGTTTAGCAGACAGTGGGATAGACATTCAGTCATCACCAATACCAGAACCAGGAGGCCCAGTTCCAAACCAGGGTTCTGCAGGATGGGTTGGATAAGGGGAGAGCTAGTGTGCAAGCATGGGCCACTGCCAGCTGCACCTTCCCAAGGGACTCTTCGTTTTGGACCTCACCCTGAAGGCTTATTTTTCTATTGGGAAATAACTTACATTCAGCAAAATGCACTCATCGTGACTGTACAATTGCTGACTTTCACACAGATGGGCACCTGCGTAATCATGGCCCTGAGCAAGGTTCCTCATGCTGGACAATTCCCTTGTGTCCCTTCCCAGTCACTGTCTCCTAACCCAGAAGTGACCCCAATTCTGACCTCTTATCATCAGAGATGAGTTTTCCTGGAACACGCAGTATCCTTTTTTTTAATCTGACTTCTTTTGATCAGCAAAACATCTCTTAGATTTACTGATATTGTTGTGAGCAAATGGCTCATTCCTTTTTATCACCCAGTAAATAGTAATTCATTGTATGGATACACTTCTCTCTGTTTATGTGTTCTTCTGTTGATGGGTATTTGGGTTGTTTCCAGTTTTTGGCTATTATGAATAAAGATGCTATGCATATTCTTGAGCAAGTCTGTGTGTGTAGACATGTATTTATATCTCCTGGGCAAATACCCAATAGTGGAGAGGCTGGATCACACAGTAAGTGTGTTTAACTGTATGAGAAACTGTCAATAGCAATGTTTGTGAATTCCAGTTGTTCTTCGTCCCAGAGGTCTCTCTGCTCCAAAACCCCGGTTGCCTCACAGAGTCCACCCGTTGGGCCATCTGGAGGTGGGCCTGACTGCTGAGGAGGCCGGCATCCTCCAGGAACCAGGAACGCAAAGTCCTGCTAAAAGGCTGATGTGGGCCACACCCTCAGGGAGCCAACAGGGGAGGAGGGAACTCACATTGGTGTGCACCAACTGCTCTGGGTGCTGCAGTCCTGCCAGGGGTGGCAGTCAAGACTCTTGCTATCTTCAGAGAGCCTTGCCCCTGCCTGCCAAGGCTGCTGTCCCTAGCAGTTGCTCCCTGGCTACCATGCTGGATCTGTCACAGGACCCAGTCCAAAGTCTCTGGGAAGGTCTGTGGAACCTCTCTGCAAGCCCCCACTGCACAGAGAGGAAGAGCAAGGCCCTGGGAGAGAAGGACTCTGCCCCACAGTTACGTGCACAGCTGGGCTATAACTCAGGTTCCCCCTCCTAGCTTAGGAGAGGAAACCAGGCCTCTTCCCTTGAAGAGAGGTCCTTTCTGTGTAGCCCTCTCATCACCCCAACCCAAGGGAGAACTTCATTCAGCTGGAAGCACCTCTGGGTGGGTCACGTCACATTCCTGTCTGTGAGCCTCAGTACCTGGTGCAGGCACACAGCAGGCATCAGGAGAGGAAAATGAATGAGTGATTGGATCTGGGTCTGCTGCTTGGAAAATGCTAGAAAGCTCTTTATCTGAAATATTCACAAGTGCCCTGGCTGGTGTGGCTCAGTAGGTTGGAGTATTATCCAGCAAACAAAAAGGTTGCAGGTTCAGTTCCCAGTCGGGGGTATATACAAGAAGCAACTGATCGATGTTTCTCTCCCTCTCTCCCCCCCTGCCCTCTCTCTAAAATCCATAAGCATTTCCTCAGGTGAGGATTAAAAAATGCTTAAAAAATATCCACCATGTGTTCATAGCTCAATCCCAAATCTTAGAGCAGAAAGAACCTCTAGACATCTCTGAGTGCGGTGCTCTGCTTCAACAGCCCACGTGCTATGAGTTGAGTTTTAAGGATGAAGTAATTGATATTAGGAAGTTAAGTGGCTATCTCAGGATTTGTACTCCAGACTGGACAGAATGACTGGATGAAGACAGTGGAGAAGGGAAATTGAAGGTCTTAGGAGCAACACCCAATAGGAATGAAGATAACACATCTCAGGAATTACAAAGTAAGTAATGAGAAAATGAGGATTCAGTCGAGCACACTTCATTTTGTACAAAGCTAGTGGGGAAAGCAAGATCCATTGACACTTGCCTGCTTTTGTCTGTACTAGGCAGAAATCTCTTTTCTCCCAAATCCACACAGCGCTGACATGCAGGGACCATGTTGGGCGCCTAGAGGTGGCACTATGCATTTGGCTGGTTAGCCCAGGCAGGCATATGTGAGGCTATTGTTTATCAGAAAGATTGAGCTGGCCTGCTGCTACAACAGACATCAAACAAACATATTAAATGTTCTTGTCAATATTTTATTGACTCATACCAATATCCTAACAGTTACTGTACATAAGCTACTCCTTAATAAAAAAAGGAAAAATGGCAGCATGGGGAGAGGCAGGGACTGTGGTCTCCCATTATGGCAAACCAGCAGGGTGTGAAGAGCGGCTCCTGAGCATCAGAACGATGCAGGCTGTGCTTGTCCACCCCAGCAGGTGGCTTGTGGGAGAAGCAGAAAGGGTCCATGGCCATAGTTCCTTTGAGCTTGCCCTTGCAACTCTCTTTCAAGAGCCTAATGGCCAGCACTCTTTATGAACCTTCCACTCCTGACCCTCCAGAAGGGACATGATGAGCTTTGAGAATGTTTCATGCCTGAGCTGGCCCTGCTGTCTACTCCTCCTGGCTCCTGGTCTGCAAACAGAGACAGGAGTCCTTGGCCAGCAGAGCAAAACTGGGTGTCCTGGTTCCAGATGCTAGTCCGTCAGCCCCAAGCAACCTCAGTCCCAACCCAATCCTGGACTTGGCTTCTCTGGGGTGAAGCCTTAGTGATTGCTTCTTTTCAATGTGGTGACTAGAGCAGGTGGATAGAGTCCCATAGGCACTGGGGACAAAATGCCCCATTGAAAGCATACACATTAAATAAAAATGTGTGCGTTCATATAGTTATATATGTATGTAATTGCATGTGTATATATACTTTTTAATGTTTATGACTGTTGATGGGACAAATGTCCCAAATACATTTATGTTATGTATTCACACATATTTAATACCTATTATATTAACTACATTGTATTGTACTTTCATTTATACATTACAGATTTTCTATTACACATCCATCTAATATTTCATTTACATATAACATATTTCCCATTATATTTTTCTATATTTTGATATATGTGTTATGTTATTATGTTATTAAAATCTTGTGTTTACTATTTAACATATTATATATGGAGTGAAAACACATGTCCACAGAAAGCCTTGTACAAGAATGCTCACAGCAGCACGATTCTCCATAGCTCCAGAGGGGGGACAACAGCCAGACGGCCATCAGCAAAGGACTGGGTGCACAGCTGCGGTGCATCACACAATGAAATACTACTCAGCAAGGAAAAGAAGTGAGCTACCGCTACATGTAGCAACACGGAGGGATCTCAAAATCGTTATACTACATGAGAAAAAAACAGGCAAAAAAGAGAACCTACTATATAGTTCCATGTATATAAAGGTCTGGAAAATGCAAACTATCTTGTAGTGACAAACAGCTCCCTGAGGGTGGAGGCAGAGGAAGGGATGGGATGCAAAGAGACAGGAAGAAACTTTTAGGGGTGATGAAAATACCTGTTCTCTTTATTGTAGTGATGGTTTCAGGAGTATATTATATCTCAGAACCAATCAAATTGTATAGTTTAAACATTTGTATTTTATTGTATTTCAATTATAGTTCAGTAATCTAAAAAGAAGCATTTAAAATCATATCTCTTTAATAATATTATTAATATTTTAATGTTGTAATTTACTTTAATATTATTAACAATAATCATTAATATAATATTTTGTGAGAGGCAAAATAATCATACCTCTTTAATAGTTAAAATAAAATTTACTTTAAAATAGTTTATCTCATTTTATTGCTTTTTAAAAAATTTCTATATTTTGTCTACTTTTATAATGCATGCAATTTTTTACTAGAGTGATGTGTATGTATAAAATAATGTGATTTAGGCATATGCTCAAAACTTCACTAACATGGGTACAGTATTTTGAAGATCAGTAGACTAGAGAGCTGGTGAATCTCCATTCCTTGGGTATTTTGTATGAGTAAAATAATGTTATTTAACCTAAAATAAAGAAATGGTTGAACCCTAGCCCTGGCTGGTGTGGCTCAGTGGATTGATTGCTGGCCTGCAATCCAAGGGGTCGCCAGTTTGGTTCCTGGTTGGGGAGCATGCCTGGGTTGCAGGCCGGGTCCCCAGTTGAGGGTGTGTGTGGGGCTACACATTGATGTTTCTCTCTCTCTCTCATTCTCCCTCCCTTCCCCTCTGTCTAAAAATACATACATAAATAAATCTTAAAAAAAGAAATGGTTGAAATGAAAGAAAAAAGGAATAATCTTCAGATACATGTAACAACGTAGATGAATTTCAAAAACAGACACAAAAGCGTATTACTCTATGATGAAGTTTCAAAACACAGGCAAAATGAATACGAAGATAAAGGTCAGCTCAACGGTTGCCCGAGGGTGAGGACGTCCCTGATAGGGGTGGAGGGGATCTCTGGGCTGAGGGAGCGCACTGTGCCAGGGCTGTGCCAGTGGTCGCCCTGTCGGCACTCAGGACTGCACATGTAGAAAAAGGGCGCGTTTTACTGTATGCAAATTATACTTAAAAAATGACTGTAAAACACCTCGCTGTGTCAGTCAAGCAGACTACCACATGGGCCACCTTTGACCAGGGGCTGCCAGTTTATGTTCTTGCATCAGTCCCTGTAGCACTTTCTTTTCTCATATAATCTCTGAATTGAGATACTAATCACATATCATAAAATTCACCCTTTTAAAGTGTGCAATTCGGAGGTTTTTAGTGTACCATGAAATTGTGTAACCATTACCGTAACTGATTTTAGAACAGCTTACCACCCTGAAGAAAACTCCATCTGCATTTCCCCGGCACTGCTGAGTTCTGTGTCCTTAGTCACCTGTTTGGTGCCTGTGAGCTCTTGTTAGAGAAGTTGTTGAAGGTACAAAAAGGTTTAGAAAAGTACATGGCACAATCATATAAAATTGAGCACCCTGGCTGGTGTGGCTCAATGGATTGAGTGCCGGCCTGTGCAATGAAAGATCACCAGTTTGATTCCTTGTCTTGACACGTGCCTGGGTTATGGGGCTAGGTCCCCAGCTGGGGGCGTGGGATAGGCAACCAATCGATGTTTCTCTCCCTCTCTTTCTCCCTCCTTTCCCCTCCCTCTAAAAATAAATAAATAAAATCTTTTTTTAAAAAAAGAGAACATTGGCCCCATTAATTAATTTTTTTCTTCCATGAATGGGGAAAAGAATGCTGTGGAAGCAGAGAGAGCTCTTTGGGAATGAATGGGCCATGGCCCTGAGCTTGTGGTACTCAAGGATGGAAATGGAGGTGGGGATAGGGGCTCTCCCTTTCCCAAGGTAGGTGACTGGGGAAAAATAAAATAAGTGCCTTAGGTAGATTGAGAATGAAGTGGACCCTGAAACACCAATCCAAAAGAACCGAGGCACCCCAATGTTCATAGCAGCGCGATTTACAATAGCCAAGTGCTGGAAGCAACCTAGATGCCATTCAGTAAATTAATGGATCAAAAAACTATGGTACATATACACAATGGAATTCTATGCAGCAGAAAGAAAGGAGCTCCTACCCTATGCAACAGCATGGATGGAACTGGAAAGCATTATGCTAAGTGAAATAAGCCAGGCGGTAAAAGACAAATACCATGTGATCTCACCTTTATCAGGAACCCAATCAACAAAACAAACAAACAAGCGAAATATAACCAAAGACACTGAAATTGAGAACAGTCTGACAGTCACCAAAGGGGAAAGGGGAGGGAATTTCAGGGGAAAAGTGTGAAGGGTTTGCAGGAACAAGTATTAAAGGACACATGGACAATAATGGGGGGGAGGGGCGGGTGGTGGAAACACGGGAGCAAGATAGAGAGGGCTGGGGGTTGCTGGGGGGCGAAGGCAAAAAACTGTACTTGAACAATTAAAATAAAAAAAAAAAGAAGAATGAAGTGGGGGGTTCTAGGGAGGCCTCCTGGAGGAGGTAGCTTGGGGACTAGGCCAATTATTTCTCATAATTCTGTTGTGCTTTACAGCTTGCAAAGAGTGTTTATAAATATTATGTTCTTAGATTTTCAGGATCTGGCAAGATAGGTGGCTTCGCCTCCATTTCACAGAGATGAGGACACTGAGGCCCAGAGAGGGAGCCATAAAGGTGTCAGAAAGAAGCAATGATTAAACCTGGACTTGATCCTAAGCTGTCTGTCTCTGTTGCTTTTTCCCTTACAACACGTAATAGGAGAGAGGGGATGCCTGGTAGGGAGATTTGCAGGAGCCAAAACACGGAGATGGAGTAGGGCAGGTGTTTGGGAGACATGTGGCAGTGGCTGGTGCCATCAGGGCAGCAGAGTGGACCAGGCCTCAGTGGACAATAGCATTGGGTGAGGGTGACTCTGGTGGTGATCAATGGATCACTCGGATAATTAGCCGTGGGGAGTTATTATGTCACTTGGCCCACCTGCACTAATTGGAGGGAGCTGGAACACTCAAGTAAGTGGCAAGGAGGGACACTGATTGATGAGAGCAGGGCCTGGAAGTCTACAGAACTTAAGATCTTTTTTAAAAAAAGATTTTATTTATTTATTTTTAGACAGAGGGGAAGGGAGAGAGAGAAAGAGAGAGGGAGAGAAACATCAATGTGTGGTTGCCTTTTGTGTGCCCCCTACTGGGGACTCAGGCCTGCAACCCAGGCTTGTGCCCTGACTGGGAATCAAACCAGCAACCCTTTGCTTTGCAGTTCAGTGCTCAGTCCACTGAGCCACACCAGCCAGGGCAGAACTTAAGATCTTCTTGGTTTGAAAACAGCCCCATGCCCTGGCTGAGGGCTCTACAGGTCCCCAGGGTCCAGGCCTGGCCTTCATGTTTTCATTGAGAGGAGGGCCCTCAGTAGATTTTTACCTGCAGAGAGCAGGCCTGCTTGGAAATAGCATGCAAGGCCTCAGGGGAGAGAGGATTCATATGGGATATGTAAGGTTCTAACCCCCACTCCCCAGAGATCAGAGGAAGTGGAGACAAAGATGGGAATGGTCAGGGTGACTCACGGGTATACCAACCTCTGGTCTTGGATGCTGCCAGCTGCCCGAGTAACCACGCTCTTGTCCACCCACTGCCTGTCAGGGAAAGGGCCAGCGTCGTGGTGAATGAGACAGGCATGTCTCTGTTCTCAGGGGGACTGATGACTGTCTGTGGGATTAGGCAGGGTGACAGAACACAAACAAATAATGAACAAATACAGATATAAATTATAAATACAATTGTGAAGGAGACAGCTAGGAAAGGGAGGTGGGATGGACAGGGAAGTTTCTCTGAGGAGAGGTCACCTTATTAAACAGATACTGGAATGATGAGAAAGGACCCACTATAAGAAGGTGTGTGTAGAAAGTGGGATGGAGAGTGTGCCAAGCAGTGGGCACACGGTGTGCAGGGCCCTGATGTGGGAAGGATTTATGTAAAGGAGACAGATGGAGCTAAACCATAGTCAACAAGGTAGGTGAAGGCTAACAGGTGAGCGGTGAGTTTGGAGGGTGAGCAGAGCCAGTCTCACAGGCGATATAGTAAGTCTTCTGGACTTATTCAAAATGTAACAGGAAGCCGTGGCAGGCTTTTAAGCAGGGGTGTGCTGTGACCAGAAGTCAGTTTTCTCCATGGTCCTCTGCAAGCAGGGTGGGTGGGGGCGGGGGAGGGCTGCCTCTTCTATGAGTAACTCCCACTCTGATTTTTCAAGTAGCAGAGTGGTTGAGGAACTGGCATGCCTGTGGCCTAGCTCTGTCTCTCACTATGGGTGACCTGGAAGCTTCCAGTTTTGCTCTTTGTCCACGGAGAATGCCGTAACTTTCCGGGAGGGATGTTGCAAAGGCTAAAGGAGATTCCATGCATGCGCACACACACCTACACCCATACCAAGCCTAGCAGAAGGCAGACTCTCAAAAGGTAGTTTCCAACAGTTCCCTGTGGTTTTCCGTTCTTCCTCTTCCTCAAAGGTCATGAAGGTGAACGGTGGAGAGGGGCTGGGTTCAACAAGAGAACTGGCTTCTGTCTGAATTCTAAACTATGTAAATAAATTGAAAGATAGCACATGTCTTGGTTGGGGAAATGAAATATTATAGAATATTTGATTTGTTAAATTAATTCATAAACTTAATGCAACTCCATGTAAAAATCTCAATTTTTTAGAGCTAAAAATATTGGTAACAATAGCTGACATTTACTATGTGCTACTAGGTATTGAGCTTGTGAGGCAGGTATCATTCTTATCCTCTTTTTTACAGACCGAGACCCTAAGGCCTACAGAGGGCATAAGTAACTTGCCAAGATCACAAGGCTGGTACGTGTTGAACATGGATAGTCTCATCTCCAAAGCCAGCACTCTTAACCTCTACCTGATTACCTAGAATGTGTATGGACACATAAACCAGTGTGAATAACAAATACTATTCTGAATAAAAGAAGACTTCATGGAGGGGAATCTGACCTGGACATGTCAGATCCTATTTTAAAGAACCAATATTTAGATTCATATGGTATCTGCTGAAACTGAGGTTTATGAAAGGAAATGGAGACTTCATAAATAGATCAAGCAACATCAAAAGCCTAGCATAAAAGACTTTACTAGAGACAGGATAAGGGAAGAATTATTTAGTAAATGATGACTGTGTAAGCCATAAAAATTGGTGATGCTGGGGGATGAGTGAAATCCGTATTTTATTCTAGACTGCAAAATAAACTTGGGA
The DNA here is from genome assembly GCA_004027735.1 of Carollia perspicillata. NCBI lineage: Eukaryota > Metazoa > Chordata > Mammalia > Chiroptera > Phyllostomidae > Carollia > Carollia perspicillata. Next base: position 30,074 of record PVKM010008380.1, read on the forward strand.
TGGATACTCATTAAAGAATTACATATAAAATGAAATTATAGAAAACTAGCAGAGAATATACTATCAGATGGGTGGAAGAAAGCTCACTTTATCAGCCCTGAATCAATAGAAAATCAGAAAGGACTACAATGACTGACTGAACATTAAAATAAAACTGAACAGTGGGCTGGGAAATATTTGCACCATTGATGATACAGGAATAATATCTATATTATTAAAAACCCTTAGTCAAAGTTAGAAGAGGTTCAAATCCCCAACAGATGAATGACCATGAACAGATCTTTCACGGAAAGGGGAGTACAAATAGTAAATGTGTGGAAAAATTCATTTAAAAAGTCATCTAGGGACTGCTAAGTAACTACCGATGGACACTACTAAATTATAAGGATAAACAAAATGGCAACCAATGCTTATGAATGTATATTAGGTTCCTTACACTTGTTCCCAGGAGGCGGCAGAATAACTTAGGCAACTGTTTGGGAAAGCCCTTTGACACTGAGGAGCAAGATCACTCTGCCGTTTCTTAGCATTTCACTTGGATTATTCGGCTGCCAGGAATCTGACCTAAGTTTAGAATTAAAGCATGTATCAGCAAACAACAGTAAAGAACCCAAATATGCCTTATTAGGGGGCTGAATGAATAGATGTAGATACCTGCACACCTTAAAAATGAATCATATAAACAAAAGAAAAATGTGAGAAGAGCAAACACAAATGAGAATGTGTGGTTGCAACAGTGTAAACACATGTATATAGATGGGAGGTTTTATTAGTAAAAAGTTGCATTCCGTAGTAGTATTATGGATACTTTATTCTTTTTACAGTTTTCTTTCTCTCTGGTTGTCATATCCTCTTTCCAGTGGTGGTAAAGTAAAATAAAAAATCTGGACTTTGAGCAAGTTTGTAAAGTAGGGTAATATTTCCCAGCGCGGTGGTGAAGTCTTTGGGAAGTGGCCTGAGCCCGCGTCTGCCACCCCAGACCTCCTCCTTCAGATGGGCGCCTCCTCCTTCCTGAAAGACAGGAGCCGTCAGCACCCTTTCCAAGACCTCCCCCCAAACTCCCAGCCGGGCCCGCGAGTCCGGGCACTCCTGGGTCCCCGCGGCGCGGGGCTCCATTCTGGAGAGACCTTTCCAGAGCAGGTGGGGATAGGAATGTCCCAACAGCACCTGCGCTCGCTGGAGCATTAGTGAGCCCTGGGAACGACCGCCCGTGGGCACCTCCAGTTTTGGAGCCGGTTTGCAGACACCTACGAGCTTCTGTCTCGACCCCCGGCTCTCGACTCTCCTTTTCGAATTCGGCCGCTGTCTCGTGCCATTCACAGATTTACAGAGCATCTCCGGGGGAAGCCTGGAGACTTCGAGTAAGCCTGAGGACCTGAGTCTGACTTCGCGGACCGGGGCTCTTGGGTGCCTTTTCAGGTCTCAAAGGACGCGCGCAGACTCCCGACGTGGGCCAAGCGGGAGGACGCAGCCTTCTCCAGCGGCGACCGTGCCCATCTGCGAACAGGCTGCCGCTCCGTCCATTCCTTTTCTAATACCATCCTGCCGCAGGCGGTCACGTGCGAACGACAGTGGTGAGCTTCGTCCCAGCCCAGACACCAGGACCCACCCGGGGACGCCACTAGGTTTTCTAGGCTGGGTCCACAACCCGAGGTGAGACGTGGGAGACCTTCCCTCGTGGGTTTGAGCAGGGTCAGGGTGGACACTGGATCCCTGGGGTCGTGTCTCCTCGTCAGGGCCAGTCCGCATGGGGCCGCAGCGCTGTCGGGGTCCAGAGGCGTCGCCGGGAGCCCTGCGCCACAGCCTTGGGGGTGTCCGTGGCAAGTTGTGGGCTGGTGACACAGGGGAGGGGTTGACTGGCGGCGCTGGACACCCAGCACCTCAGTCAGCAGAGGCCTCCGCATCCCACGAGGCCCCTATAGGGAGAAACGACTAACGGGCGCCTTCGCGGAGGCTGGGCTGGGGGGTGCCACGCGCACGCGGCGCGAGGGGCGCGGGCCGCCGGGAGGAGCGCGGATGGGGGGGGGGGTGCGGGCGCATGCGCCCTGCACCCGTGCCATATTGGAATGAGTCGGAGCGCGGAGCGCCGCTGCTGCCGCCTCCGCCGGAGCGCGGGTGGAGGGGGGCGGGGAGAGCTGCCGGCCGCCCCGCTCCGCCGAGCCCAGCAGGAAGGAGGGCGCGAGCGGGCGAGCGCAGGCGGTGTGAGCGGAAAAAGCGCCAGTGCTGGGGAACGAGAAGAAGGAAAGAAAGAAAGAATAGGAGCGCGAGAGGAGCAAAGCGAGTGATTGAGGAGCGCGCGCGCGAAAACTCCCGGCAGGTAAAAAAGCGGGGCTGCCGGCTGGGCCTTCCCGCGCGCGGCGGCCTGAAGGGGCGGCGGCGGCGCTGGGGCGGAGGACTGCGCAGCAACCCCCCTCGACGCGGCGGCGCAACTTTGCCAAGGAAACCACCGTGAGCCAAAGGGCGCGCGGGCTGAGGCGCCAACGGGCGGCCGAGGCACACTGGGGGCGGGGGTGGTGGTGGGGGGGAGAGCGGCGCCCGCGCACGGCCCCGCGCGCCCCCGCGCCGGCCGGGCTACAGGAGCGCGCCTGAGCTTCTTGCTGCAGCGGGGAGCTGCGGCGGTGGCCGGCAGCTGCGGGCGGACACCTTGGACGTGCGGCAACCCTGGGGCGTGAAAGGAAAGTGGCCGGACGGACGGCACCGGAGAGTGCCCAAGTTCCCGGCGCGCTGGGCCCACCACACGCCCCTCCCTGCTTGTCCCGCACTCCCGCCCTTCGAGCCCCCGCGGACCCGCCCCCCGGGCTCGCTCTGGGGCTGGGGCGCGAACCCGCAGCAGAGGCCGGGGGCGCGCTGGTCCGAACTTCGGAGGGCCGAGGTGGCCGCTGCGCAGTGGCGGAGCGTCTAGAGGCCGCCGCTACCGGTTGCTTTGGGCTGGCGTGGCGGAGCGAGCCGGGCCTCCCCGGGCGGTGCTCTAGCGGGCAGTAGGCTCGCCGGACCCGGGTTCCGACCTACTACTCTGGAGTCCGTGACCATTTCTATTTCTGTTCTTGAAGTCTCCTTTTAGAGACTGAAAAGGAGGCAGTGGAAAAGCGAGTAGAGTGTCCCGAGAAGCAAGGCCTGCTCTGTGGGGAGCAGAGACGCCTTCTGAGAACAGAAATAAATTCCCGCGGAAAAGATGTATGTTAAGTTTTTCACAAGATGCCAACTGTTCACTGGGGTCCAAAACTAAGCCGTAAAGCACAGGTCGCTTACAGGTCTTGTAAGGTGCTGGGGGTGGAGGAGGACACTCCTGTCACAGATGGTTTTTATTTGGTGGGGGTTATTGGGGGGCCACTCAAAGCAGTGCTGATGAACGGCCTCAAGCCATGTTTCCTGTGCTCTACTTAGTCGTGATGTAGTTTGAGAACCAAGTAACCATCACAAAGATTTGAAAGGAAGTAAGATGTCAATCCCTGCTTTGTTTTCTTGAGCAGTTTTTATGGTGTCGTTCTTTATTGCATTGGAAAAAAATGTCTGAAAATGTATTTGTTCATTTGCCAGCTGTCTTGAGAGCAGGAGGATGAGTGCGACTCTGTGTGTACTTTAGGGCCTGTTGGCTGTGTTTTGAGGGATGTGTTAAATCCTGAAGGCCACAGGTGGACTCATAGTTCAGATTTGTTTAGTGTCAGAAAAGTAACGGCCTGGTGGAAACGGGAGTGGCCCAAGATCAGGAAACAGTTCTGTTACTGCCGTTGTCATTGACTAGTTGCCTTATCTTGGGTAGCCTGTTACCCTTTAGAGATACGGTTTTCCTTATTTGCTAATTAAAGGATGAATAGATTATATGTCTTTGTGTTTTCAGTTCTAAAACTCGATGACTTTTAAAATTAAAGATTAAAAAATCAGTCTGTATTTTAAAATGTTCTACATAAAAGTGTTCACAATATGCATCTTTATTAAAATACATTTGGAAAACACATTTTGATAGCTATATCTAGGATGATTTTATGTTATTTATTACCTGAACAAAGACATTTAAAAATGTATTTCAGTGTGCTTTTAACATTATCTATTTTTTTTTTACATTGAGATCTGACTTAAAATAAGATCTGGAAGAGTGCAGCGCACCGACTTTTCCACATATGTGTGTACCTGATAACCACACTCAGATCAAGGTGTAAAACGTTTTCAGCCTCCCAAAGGGCTCCCATTACATTTCCTCCCATTCAGTAAACCCTTCCTGCCTCCCCAAGGTGACCACCACTGATGAGTTTTACTTCAAAACAGGGCCCTTTGGGAGTGAAAGGGGGCAATATTAATAATTAAGCTGGAGGATGATACATGTGTAAAGCTGGAGTTATGGTCATTTCACCAAGAACTTAAATGCTTTAATAGCAGTTCTTGTGGTTTTTACTATCTACAATAACTAAAAATTTGACTCTTGGAGACTTCTTAGTCAGAAGGTCACTTTATAGCTGAAGCAATACTTTCTAGGTTTGGATCTGTGGTTCTTGGCATTTCAGGCCTAGTATTAATGTATTACTTCCCATTTTTAGAATGCAGGTATACTTGCAGACAGTAAGTTTGAATCATGAACTTGCTCAAAAGGTCAGTTTAAGGTGTCAGTAGATGAATCAGTTCTTTAAAGTCAGGAATTTCCTGGGAAAATATAATGAAAATTGACTTTTTTAAAGTTCATTGACTTAAAGAATGTGGGTGTAAAGCTTTTAACAACATTTTAAATGATAGCAATTAACTTGATCTTTATATGCAGGGTATTTGGTCTATCAAATTATTAAAACTCCAGCAGTGAAAACAAAAACAAAAGATAACTAAAAATTGTGATAGGTGTGATTTAAAAAAAATTTGACATGATAAAGTTACCTTTTTGTATTAGACTTCTAGCAAGTTGGTTTTTTAAGTATTCCCCACTAAAGCAAGTACATTGACAGCTTGTTTCTCCTTCCTAAATTTCATTTAATATATTCCTGTACCTTCTCTTGTTTCTGTTTCTAATGCAGAGGAGTTAGAGGTTTTAAGTGTGCTTTTTACTGTGAGGACACCTACGTGATAGAAGTTGGGAACAGTGTAAGGCCTGTGGTAGGGTGTATGGGGCACAGTCCACAAAGTTCAAAGAGTTTCTTTTGTGAAACAAGTCTGTTTTCCTGTGACTAAGTTAGCTAGCCAGTTGGCTAGCAGCTAAGCTGGATTTGGTCACTCTGCCCCAACATTCATAGCATCGTTAGCCAAGAGAGTAATTGATTATTTATTGGCCCACCATTTTTTGTGGGCTCTTTTTAGATTTCATAGCTTTTGCATGATCAGATATTTAATTTAAAACATTAAAATTTTAAGAATGCAACTAAAAACATGTACAGTGAGAAATAAAATACATATAATAGGAAATTTTCTCATAGGGAATATAGTCAGTAGTATTGTAGTAATTATGCGTGGTGCCAGGTGGGTATTGGACATATGGGGGAACACGCAAAGTATGTGATTAACCACTATAATGTACATCTGAAACTAATACAAAATAATATTGAGCGTAAACTCTAATTGAAAAATAATAAAGTTCTTTTTTAAAAAAGAGAATTTTCTCTTTTGATAAGTTTCCTTCTAAACGCCATACTTTGCCTATCCATAATCTTCTTGCTTCTGTAAGGTACTTTTGCTTTCACAGTGGTAACTAGACTAGGCATAGCTATAGAATGCTGGTATAGAAGCAGATACTGTTTGACTTGAAAGTCTGTGGAAAGGGTGAACTGTCCAAACTTAGTTGGCCTTTTAATGATGACTTCATGATATGTTCACATTAAAGAAAGGGGTAAAATCTAAAAGAGCAGAAGACCATCATGTGGGCAAATAATTTAAATGCTAAATGTTTTTATATTAAAATGTTTCTATATTACAATGTTCTGAAACTTTATTTCTGGAGTTATTTGGCAATTAGCCAATATTTCAGGATAAGTGAGGATAAAAGAACATGCAGTCAGTAAATGGTACCTCTTTGTTATGGCAGGAAATTTGTCCTTTAGTAAATAGCATTTTGTTATCTAACTGTGATGTTTTGTAATTGAAAAAAATATTTCTCCTTATACATAGTTGTTAAATTGGATGACAGTCTCTGGGGATTTTGGTTACCTGGGAGATTTTGAACCATTAGACTTACTTCGAGGAGTGGGATTTTGAATGACTGTATGCCTTCTTCAAGTGTACTACCCTCATTGGAAAATGATTTAAAATAGAAAGGATGTGTCTGGGTTGTTACAAGCTCATTTTTAAACTTTACAAAATGAGGAGAAAGGATAAAAGTAAAGACATTATTAATAGAAAAATTATGACTTCACTGTAGAAGATTTAATAAGTTTGTAAACCTTTGCCTGTATCAGAGGCACCTGAAGATGTGTATATAATTATTTTTAGTCTCTTTTATACAAGAAGATATTTATAACCTTATTCAGCTTTATCTTTAGATGATCACTCAAGGACATAACTTAAAAACAAAAAATGTAGTCTATATATTGTGCCACATGTATTAAGTCCCTCTTGAATTTTGTGGTTTGACAGTTGAGTAACTTCAGAGTCAAGCACTGGGCTATTCAGGGAGAGACTGTAAGGTGGCATTTCTAACGGTGCTGCATGTAGGTTCCTTTTGAAACTTTTGCTTAATCTAGAGAAAGGTTGACTACGAGACTGATTTGGGCAGAAAGGGCACTTGAAAGTACCTGCTTGGTCTGGGAAAGTTGGATCTGGACATTTGGAGAAAGTCTTAGATGAGGGATGGAAGGTGGTTTGTTGTCACTTGCAGGACAGTCATATTTGGAATGACAACATGAGATGGGCTGAGAAATTTAGCAGTTATTAAAGTGCCTTAAGAGTTTTCCGGATGAGATTCAACTTCGAGTGTTAATCAGCAGTCAATAATATTGTGATAAGTTTATGAGGTGACATGATGAATAGAATTAGTGGGGTGATCACATTGTAAGGTATAAAAATGTTGAATCATTATATTGTACACCTGAAACTATATAACCAATATAAGATTGTATACCAACTATCCTTGATTAAAAATAAACTAAAAAAATAAAGTGTTTATTAATAAGTACTTTGATTTGAATTCTAAGTTATTGTTTTTACTCTGAACAGTTTATTTTGTATTTTAAAGACTATTTATTTTTAGAGAGAGGGGAAGGGAAGGAGAAAGAGAGGGAGAGAAACATCAATGTGTGGTTGCCTCTTGTGCTCCCCCAACTGGGGACGAGGCCCACAATCCAGGCATGTGCTCTTACTGGGAATTGAACTGGTGACCCTTTGGTTTGCAGGCTGGCACTCAATCCACTGAACTATGCCAGCCAGTGCTAAACTGTTGTTTTTTTTGTGTGTGTGTGTAAGTATTTAACTTACTTATTTTTTAGAGAGAGGGGAGGAACAGAGAAAGAGAGGGAGAGAAACATTGACTGGTTGCTTCTTGCACACCTCCAACTGTGGACATGGTCCACAATCCAGGAAGCACCTTGACTGGAAGTCGAACCAGAGACCTTTCAGTTCTCAGGCCAGTACTCAGTCCACTAAGCCACACCAGCCAGGGTCTGAATAGATTTTTAAAAAGTATGTGAGATGGCTGCTCAATGTAATATATGCTGAATGGAAAGCCCACTGATTTTTCTTTTCACATTAATTTGCTACCTAGATTAGGGTCATTTCTTGTCTTGGAGATTTTCCCAGTGTTCTTTTTTATGGATCAGTTTTTATAAAAAATAAATTTTTTTGTCTAAAAATAGTATATGGTAATTTGGAATCATCATAATAAATCATTTTGGCTCACTTTTACTCATGTCATTATAAAGTAACCTTGGAGTGATTAGATAACACAGATGTACTTAACATTATCACCTGTCTAGAAGAGTAAATAACGGGGAAGTAAATTTTCATTGTTTAAAAAATGTTTAAAGATGGAGCATAGGTAGACACACTGTGCCTCCTCGCACAACCAAAATAAGAACAACAATCATTTAGAAAAAAAATAACAACCAAAACTGACAGAAAATTGAACTGTAAGGAAGTCAGACAACCAAGGAGATAAAATAGATACATCCATCCACACCGGTAAGCGGAGCGGAGTCGGGCTGGAGATGGGTAGCAGCAGAAAAAGTGCAGGCACTGGGCGTGAAAGGTACCTTGGGTGTGTAGGTGGCGGCTGGTGATTGTGAAGCGGGGCACGGTGCACAAGGTGGCTGACTCAGAGGGCCCACATTCGCGTGCACAGATAACTGGGGAGCAAGACAGACTGCACAACTCAGGGCCCCAGTGCCAGGAAATAAAGCCTGAAAACACCTGTGAGGGTTGAGGCGCAGGGAGTGACTCCCAGCTGCACTGGAGAGTTCGTTGGAGAGACCCACAGGGTCCTAGAATGTACATAAATCCACTTACCAGGAATCAGAGCCAGAAGGGCCCAGTTTGCTTGGGGGAATGGGCGGAGGGGTCTGGGATCCAACAGAGAGTGGAATGAGCACCATTGATCCCTCTCGGACCCCACCCCCACATACAGAGTCACAACCCAGCCACTGGGACGCCCCGCCCTGGTGAACACCTAAGGCTCCACCACTCATACATAACAGGTGGGACAAGACAAAAAAAAAAGAAAAAGAAATGGCCCAAGCAAGAGAATAGATCAAAGCTCCAGAGCTAATACCACAAAGCAACCAAGAGATGGCCAGCCTATCAGATGCACAGTTCAAAACACTGGTGATCAGAAAGCTCACAGAATTGGTTGATTTTGGTCACAAATTAGATGAAAAAATGAAGGCGATGCTAAGTGAAATGAAGGAAAATTCACAGAGAACCAATAGTGATGGGAAGAAAACTGGGACTCAAATCAATGGAGTGGACCAGAAGGAAGAAAGAAACATCCCATCAGAAAAGAATGAAGAAACAAGAATTCAAAAAAATGAAGAGAGGCTGAGGAACCTCCAGGACATCTTTAAACGTTCCAACATCTGCATTATAGGGGTACCAGAAGGGGAAGAGGAAGAGCAACAAGTGGAAAAGTTATTTGAACA
>PVKM010008381.1:0-39140 GCA_004027735.1 Carollia perspicillata
CTGCTGAAAACAGTGACCTGGGTGGGAAATGCCAGACTCTAAGACATCCTACTGAAGAAGTGGGAGCAGAGAGGGGCTGTGTGAGCACAGTTGACTGTGTGTGGCTACACCTCTGCGAATAAGCAGCCAGGCACCTGGGAGTGGCCTGGAGCGGCAAATTGTCATCAGATCAGCAGTCAGGCAGATAAGCTAGAAGTAGCTTGGAGAAGAGTGAGGACAAATTGGAGCCCCTCGAGGACATATGTGACTATCCCTTGCCATATTAGGCCTAATGACCTTCTGAGGATTACAGCTGTGGCTTAATCTCTGCCTTCAAAAAAATCTCACAAAGTCTTGTTTGGTGTTCTCTTTCTTTTTCTTTTCTTATTTTCTCTTTTTTTTTTTGGGGGGGGGTAATTTTAAACCAGAACCCCACAGGGAAGGGCATTCTGGGAAACATAGTTGTCAGCTTAAATAAGGTGAGAATGGTACAATGTAGCAGTTACATACATATTCAGGGATGGAGGTCCAGAAGAAATATTAATTAGCTTGACATATTTCCAATCTTTAGACTCTATTCAGCACGCTGTTTCTGTTCTTTCTGCTTTTCAAGAATCTGGAGGAGATACAAGGAATGGGATTTTTTTTTTTACCTCATTATGCTCTAGTAAAATCTCCCACTCTTTCCCTGTTACTTTCTACAACCACACTGTTCTTTTAGTTCCTCAAACATGCTGAGTTCTTCCTGACTACAGGACCTTTGCACATGCTGCTCTTGTCCCCTGGAATGCTTTCCCCTTGAATGTGTCATGCCTCTCTTGACTTCCAGCATCTTCTTTGTCAAATCAATCCCTACTTTTGTTGGTTATCTGTCCCCATAGAATCTTATATTCTCCTTTGGAATCCTGTTTGTCCTTTTAAATTCTTAAGTGTTAACATCAAATAACTTCTAAAAAATAGTTTCTAGTGCCTCTCTTTCTAACTAAAATGTCAACCACATGGAAGCAAGACTGGGCCTGTCCCATTCAGCACTGTAGCCCAGAGTCCAGCACAGTTTCTGGAACACAGTAGAATCTCAATAAATATTTGTGGAGTGGTTAGACAACTAAATGGGTAGATGAATGAAAGAATGAATAAATGAACAAGTGGAAAATCTGTTTAAGATGGCATGATGCTGATTCTTCTCAAGTATTTGATGAGCTGGCACATAAAAAGGAAAGATACTGTGTCTATGTTGCTCTAGACATTTGAACTCAAATTGTTGAAGGGCAGTGATAACTGGTATTTGGGCTTAGTGTAAGGAAGAACTTTCTTTGGGATTATACGATAAGGATTCTGAAACACCAATTCAAAAGAACCTATGCACCCCTATGTTCATAGCAGTGCTATTTACAATAACAAAGTGCTGTAACAGCCTAAGTGCCCATCAATAGGGCAGTGGATGAAAAAACTGTGGTACATTTACACAATGGAATACTACGCAGCAGAAAGAAAGAAGGAAGTCCTACCTTTTGCAATAGCGTGGATAGAACTGGAGAGCATTATGCTAAGTGAAGTAAGCCAGGCAGTGAAAGACAAATACCATATGATCTCACTTATAAGAGAAATCTAATGAACAAAATAAACTAATGAGCAAAATAGAACCAGAAACATGGAAACATGGAACAGACTGACAACAGCAGGGAGGGGGATAATGGTAGAAAGAAGGGACAGGGACTAGTCAAAGAACATGTATGAGTGACCCATGGACATGGACAATGGTGTGGGAATTGACTGTGGGAGTGGGGAGTAGGCTGGGTGGAGGAGGACAAAAGAGGAAAAATTGGGGCAACTGTAACAGAATAGTAATAAAAAGAATTCCCTGAAAAAAGAGAACTTTTTAACTGTGAAGCTGCCCTCAGTAGAAGAGTAAGCCCCGTTATGGTGTTCAAGTCAAACCTGTACAATTTCTTGCTCAGTGATATTGTAGAAGAATTCACACATCACGTGCAGATTGAATAAAAGACTGTGGGAGACCAGGGGGTCTATGGTTTTATTAGAGTACTGTCACAGTAGAGTATGAAGCTGTGGAACCATAAAGAGAAGAGTTCAAATCCCAAAGATGGCTCTTACCAGCTGCGTAACCCCAGGGCAGTGATTTAATGTCTGGGAGCCTCGCCTGCAGAATTGAGATAATGCTGTTCATCTCACAGGGTTGGTGTAAGGATTAACTTAATATCATGAGGAGTGGAGAGAGCCAATTACCTGCTTGCAGACTATTGACAGTCTTAGACAAATGTCAGCATGATGAGCTTTGGATGATACGGATAGTCCTGCTAGCTGCCACTACCAAGATCACCACCACGATGATGATGAAATTAATGGAGATTTGCTGGTCAGAGTCTACAAGCCTTAAGTTATAGGATGAATAACTGCTGGGAATCCAGTGTATAGCTGGTGACTATCATTAATAAGACTGTAGTATATACTTGACATTTTCTTAGACAGTAGATCTTAAGCATTCTCACTATACACATACACAAAAGGTAACACGTGAGGTGATAGATATTTTAATTAACCTGGTTGTGATACTCATTTCACGAAGTATACACATATAAAATCACATTACACACTTTGAATATGTATAGACTTATTGGTCAGTTATGCTTCAATAAAACTGGAAAAATTAAATTAATAATATATGCCTCATAATATTTATGGACCACCAACTCTGAACCAACTATCACACAAGTATTGTATTGTGCTGAGCCATTTACATGCATTCTCATTTAAATCTCTCCAAACTCTAGAAGCTCAAAGCTATGCTGCTTCCCCAGTTTCTGAGCATCTCAGAAACTCAGTCGCAGTTTCCTCATTTGCAAAATGAAGAAGTACCTAACTTTTCAGGCTTTAAGAGGAATGCATGAGCTTATCCACTCAGAGGCCTAATGGGAGCACCTTGCATATGATAAACACTACACAGATGGAAGCCCTATCAGGATCCCCATTTCCAGCTAGGTAAGTGGAGGCTCAGGAGGTTTCCTCAGTCACAAATCTAGCAATAGCCAAGCCTGGGACCCATGCCCGGCCTGTCTTGGCTGCAGCTGTAGGCCACCTCCTGAGCTGTGTCACCTTAGACAGGCCATACACATCTGGCCCCTGTGCCTGATGACACCTGCTCTGCTCAGGGGGTGAGCTGCCACTCATCCAGGCTAGGCTGTCAGCCTAGTGACAGAGAAGACAGAAATCAGAAGCCTCAGCTGGACACAGGCCCGGCTAGAGCTCCTAAGAGCCAGGAACACAAGTCTTTATGGGGATTAGCCTTGCCTCAAAATTCCTGAAAGCCCCTTGGGATTGAGTCAGGGATAGTGAAGCAATCAATCACACCAAATTAGTGTAATTACATACCCCACACAGCCCTGCCGCAAGCCCTGTGTATGTTACTCCCACAAAATGGCATTTAGCAACCTAATGGGACTGCCTTCCCTTCCTATCAGTAGTCTGTTAACAATTCCTTAACAACAATGATTAGAGTGAAATGCCAGGGTGAGAGAGACGACTGGTGTTTTAACATGTATTTTAATAAATAAATTAATGTTATCTGTCTCCTGGCATAGAATTGTCTAAACAGTGTTCAGGAGACCTATCAATCAGCTTTCTAGAGCTTGGGATCTGTTGAGCTCTTCCCCAACCCCTAGGCCCTTGGTTGCTATAGCAACCCAAAACCAAGAGCGGTAGCTATAAACTTAAAAAAATATGACTTTTTCCTGGCCATCCATGCTTCTCTATCAATACTGGAACCTTTGCCTGAATTCCAAGTGAGTGGGGGATTTTTTTCTTTCTGGAATCTATAGCAACCAAAATTAGACTATAAATCATCTTAATGGTGCTTTTCAGAGAATTCTTTACTGGATCAATTCAGATCATACAAGGTGGCAAGCTCCTGAGCCCAGTCACTAATAATGGTCATGTCATAGATGTATGTCAAGGAAGAAAGGGATTGGGTGGGTGCTGTTAGAGTTAATCTCTTTGATGATTGGACACCAAACTTCAGTCATGTAGTCCTTACCTCAGCCCAGTCTGCCTTTCAGTTGCTGTCTGGAGTCCTGTCTCCACGAGCTGCCTTAGACTCCCCAGAAATAACGGAACCCCACAAATCTCTGTGTTTCCCCACATGGTTGTAGGGTCATGAAAGAGCCTAACCTAGTAGTCAGGAATTTGAGCTATTATCCCAGCTCTAGGTCTGAATCTGACACTTGGTGGCTGTTTGAATTTGGAACATGATGGAATGTGTTCAAGCTTCAGCTTTCTCACCAGTGAAATGGGAATAGCAACAGTATTCATGTTTTTATGCTATTTGTCAGGATTAAACAAATAATATTTGCTATTATTTTGAAATACAGGATGTAAACTATTAACAGTTGTTGAATCTAAGTGTTTGTTGTATGGACCTTTTAACTTTCCTGCTTGTTTAGGAAAATTTTATAATAAACACTGGATGAAAAGAAATATCAAGTCAAAATGGCAAGAGTAGATTTTCAGTTTCTCACACATGGTGCTGACAAATTACCATGTGCCAGGCCCTGTGCTAGATGCTAGGCTCACAGAGGTGACCAAGACAGGTGAGGTCCCTATCCCCATGGAGCCAGCACTCTAATGGGGAGACGGAAGAGTAAACTTAAAGGCCTAGTACACTATGGAAGAATTATTCCTTGAGCAGCAGACAAAAGTATTTTAGGAACACAGATAAGGGACAATGAACTCAGGCTGGGGACAGATCTATCTAAACTGAGACTTGAAGGGTGAGTGACGAAGTGGGTTAGCTAGTGGTGGGGTGGGGGAGACAGGCTAATGCTGGTAGCAGATGGAACAGTGTGTATAAAAGCCCTTGGCATGTTTGAGGACCTAAAAGAACACCTTCCTTTCTCTCCCAACCCTGCACAAATATGGCTGATCTTTCAAGGTTCAATTTTATTCCATTCTATTCAGAAAACATTTACTTTCTGCTCTCTCTCCAGCTTGTTCTAGGCATGGGGAATTGAGTTGAATAGATGACAGGTTATATGTGGTTCATTAGGCTATATTTTGCTGATCCCAACTATAGAGCATGTACGGTACCATTGAAGTACATTCCGTGAGGCCAGAGAGTCATCTTTTGTACCCCTGTCTCCATCAGCCATTGTCTGTGAGATGCTTCTGGGTAGATGAGCTAAGGGCCTGGACCAGCCATACCCTCTGACATCTGTTCTTGGTCCCCTGCCCCTTACACACTGGGTGGTCTGTCTGGTGAGTTGTGTCAGCCATATGCCTAATGTCCAGAGATCCTCTTCTTCATGTCTAGCCAAGATTCTGATTTGGATTAAGGAGAAGGTGACTTTCAAGTTCATGCTACTTGTACTAGAGTTTTCTAAAAAGCCCAGCTTTGTAGTATTGGGCATTGGCCCAAGTAATAACAATGCAGTACTTTGCTTACATTTGGCTAAAGTTCTGTCTCCTGCAGGAACCCCACCAAGAGGAAGAATAAAAGGTGGGACAGAACCATGGATATAATTGGCCCCTATCACCAAAATAGCATCAAAAATGCATCTTAAACCCTAATAATTTATTCTGTTCATCTCAATGCAGTATGGGGAGAAAATCCTTAGAGAGCATTATCCTTCTGAACATGCCACTTGGAACCTCCCTTTCTGACAGGCTTTTCAGCTCTTTTTTGTTTTTCCCATTCCTGTCACTACGTAACGTGATTAACTGTCTTCTCTAGAGAATGGCGATCATTTCCCATTGAGGCTGTGGGCACCTCACAAAATGGGCTTAAATTAGTAGCACTTGGCATCAGAATGTCTGCTCTGGGCAGGCCTGAGAGGGCTCTGCTTCGGCTTTGGTTCTGCCAGCAACAGACAGCTCTTGGGAGGTGAACTCACTTTCCTTTGAAAGTACTTAAAAACAAGCTGTCAGGGAGACCTCCCACACCTTCCTCCTCCTACTGCAACGTTGGTTTTCCTGGGTGTATGTTGGTTGACCTCCTAAAGACTTCATTATCATGGCCTCCCTCCCTGTAAAGGGGAAGAGCTGATCAAGTTCAGAGGTCCTTTGAGTCTGGATGGGATTAAGACAGCTTCCAGATGGGGGAAAAGTCCAACAGTATCTTTTTTTGCTAGTGATGACAATAGTGATATTAATAAACAGTAATACCCCCTCTGTAGGTGAAAGAGTGAATCAATGTTCACAGCACAAAGGCATTGGGCCATATTTGCAGTCTGCGACTTTGCTTATCATGAGTGCACTTTGTTCTGGGGATGCAGCCACTAAGTTGCATCTCTATCTGACTTTCTACCATGTGAAAGAAATAACCATAAGGACTTTTCAGGAACCAGTTATATGCTAGACTCTGTGCTAAGTACTTTACACATCATTTCATGTTCACTATAGAGAAGCACTAGACCTATATTACAGATAAGAAAGGAGTTCTGAAGAGTGGAAGGTGCTTCTTTAAGGCCACTAACTGGTAAGAGGAAGAGGTGAGATCTGAGTCCAACTTTTATTTGTCTACATAGATTATTTTATTTTAATTGGGGATTACTTGAATCTAGTGGACAGAGGTCAGTGATACTGCTAAGTATCCTACAATGCACAGGACAGCCCCCTACAGAGAATTATCCAGTCCCAGATGTCAGTAGTGCTGAGATGGAGGATGCTCCAAGTGAACTGATACTCTTGGCTGTTTTTTGGACCACCTCTTTAGTGCTGAGCTCAATAAAGATGCCTTCAAGTACTACTTCCAAGATTTACCAGGGGGAAGCGAGCCCCACTGCCATGTGGAGGAAAGGAGCTCCTTTCTGGCTGGGCACACCTGTTATCATCTCTGGTTTCTCTCCTGTCCCACCTGACAGGATGGAACCTGGGAAAGGCTGTCCCTGCTAGGGTGGGTCACATAGACATGTTCTTATGTTTCCATATGCACATGTAAACCAGAACAGGGAGGACAAAGGAAAACTGGCAACTTCCCAAAGTGGCCTATTGTCTGTGAGGGAACTCAAACCCATACCCTAATCTTCTGATGTCAGTTCCGAGTGACCTGCTGTACTCTCGCAGGTATGTTGAGACCTCACACCAAAGCCTGTGACATAGCCTCTGTCTTCTTCCTTCCGTGGGCCCTCCTGGCCTCAGCTCTATATCCACATCTTCATAGGAGGCAGGGACATTTTACAGATGTAGACACTGAGGCTCAGTGAGGTTAAGACTTGCCCAAGAACACACAGAGCAGACTGTCCAACCCTGCTGTGGTAGTACGTCCAGGGTTTCTCAATGTCTGCACTATGCACACTTGGGACAAGAAAATTATCCATTGTGAGAACCATTCTGCATATTATAGGATGTTTTGCACCATCTCTGGCTTCCACCCACCAGATGCCAGAGCATCCGCTCTCCCACCAATGACAACAGAAATGTCTCCAGATGCTGCCTAATGGCCCTGTGGGGGCAGAATCATCCCCAGCTGAGAATCGCTGGTCCAGATCATGAGGCCTGAGGTGGCCTCATTGCCCCATCTCATACTCAGTGAGCAGGTTTCTCACGGTTCTGGGATTTATTGCACACTTGCCTGAGATATACTTACCTGAGTTTGCTCTTCCATATCTGGCTGTTGTG
Source organism: Carollia perspicillata (assembly GCA_004027735.1). Taxonomy (NCBI): domain Eukaryota; kingdom Metazoa; phylum Chordata; class Mammalia; order Chiroptera; family Phyllostomidae; genus Carollia; species Carollia perspicillata. Next base: position 7,606 of record PVKM010008381.1, read on the forward strand.
GGAAGACAGTTGCCCAACCTGCATAACCAAAATATTCTCTCCCTGCACACAACATCATCTTTTCTCAGATGTGTTAACGTTGATGATTTAGTGACACCAGGAAGCTGTTCCCATGGCTCACTCCTTTCTCTCGCCATCCATGTCTCTAAATAGCTCATCTTTCTTGAGGATTTCCTCACCTTCAAGCCCTTGGTGGATCACCTCTCTCTCACCCTCAAACCTGCTCATGTGCATCACCCCTCCCCGAGTTACTGAGTCTCTCTCCTCTCTCGGAGTCTAGTGCAAGGCTGAATTAATGACCTAACCACAGTGGTCTTTAAAATGTTTAAATCAGACCACATTGCCTCTCCACTTAAAACCCTCTGGTAGCCTTCCCTGCACTCAGAATAAAATCCAGACTCTCTCTCATAGCCTGAAAAGTCCCATCTGGGCAAGGACTCCAGCCTCCCTCTCAGACCTCATCTCCTCCTACCTGCCCACCCTCCCCATCCAATCACGGCCCATGTACCTTCTTCCTGTTCCTTGAACATGCCCATACTCCCCGCAGCACTCTTCTTTTCTAGATTCTCTGCTTAAATGTCACCTTCACAGACAATTCTCATCCAATGCCCAATATAAAGTAGCCCCCAGCTGGTCTCAACTGTACCTCCTACTTAATTTCCTTTAGGACATTTATCATTGACCATAGCCCATTTGTTTATTGTCTGCCTATTCACCCTATTCACAACTGGAATTGAACCTTCACAGGAGCAGAGGTCTCACTGGTCTCACTGACCTTTGCATCCGTACCTGGAACAGCACTGGCTCATGGTTGGAATTCAAACAAACATGTTGAGTGAGGCTGTCACGTCAGTTTAGCATGCAGATTTCATTAAACAGGAGTACCTGAGAAATTCAGATTCTTATTATGGGTAAGTAAAGCACCCGAGTATATATTTGGCTCTCCCTGTCCAGTTTTTTTCCAACACTTGAGAAGCAGCATAATAGGTTCTGATTTTTTTTGATTGAACTGTCAGCATGATTTATTTCACAGCATCTTCTTCCTTCTCCGTTTGTAAATAATGGTGCATCAACAGAGCCTTTTGCTAACATTTGTCTAGCTAATTTGTCTAGGGGGTGGGAGGATGGTGGTATTTTTTTTAACCCCCTTATCATGGGTTTGGAGGAGAATTTTTTCTTCATGGCACTGGGACTGAAAAAAAATCAAGGTTATATGGTGCATTGACTCCTTGCTGTTTTACAAACTGGCTCACGCTCATTTTACAACTTGAAAATAATTCAAATTGGAAATCACCTCCTTGAAAACCATCAAATTAATGATATTCCCATTACATTCCCTACCCTACCTTGTGAACAATGGGGCCCAAGTGGTAGCTGCTAGAATTCTGCATCAAAGTAAATAATGCACTAAGAAGAGGGCAATTTCATCCCTCCCGTAGAATTCCCCAGGCATTTCTCCTTCAAGAGTCTGTGACGGCTTCAGTGCAAATCCCTCTGGATTATGCAGGGTGACTGGAATGAATGCGGATCCCTGAGTATTGAAGATGGGGTTTGTAGCACACCATACGCTTTTTTGAATCATTATAATCTTTCTGGGCTCTTGTAGGTAACTGCCATGGGAATGGAAAACATCTATAATTGCTCATGGGCTTGTTAGAATCTCTGGCAATATTATGTGTGATAGATACATATGTGTGTGTGTACCATATATATATATACATATACATCGAGTTTAAAAAAAACAGAATGCCTCCTCCCACCCACCCTTCTCCCTGTTCGCTCTTGGCTTCTACAGCTCATCAATCACAACTGTCAATTTTAGCTCCTAAAATATTGTTGTTTTGAATCTGGTCCTTTCTCTTCATCCAGCCTCAAATTCCTCAGCATGAGCTCCAAAATGCTATTTTTGCCTTTAAACCAGTATCCTGAATCCTGGTCGTGCATCAGAATTGCCCGATGAGCTTTGCAAACGCACCAGTGCCCAGATTGTACCTCCAGAATATATGATTTAATTGGTCTGGGGTAGGGTCCTGGCACTGGATTTTTAAAAATGCTCCCTGAAGTCAGGGTTCAGAATTATTGCTTTAGACCTACCTCAGTTTACACAGCAAGCAGAGGGGCCTATCAAAAAGCCCAACCTGGCTATGTCGTCTCCTGCTTAGATCCCCAGACTGCTTCCTGGTGGCTCCAGATCCAGCTCAAGGTCTGTCAGGGTGATCTGACCTCTGTCCTGGGGCCTTATTCCTTCCCTTCCCCTCATACACGCAGCGTCATACACACAGCGAACTCCCACAGAATTGGTTGCTGGTCCTTCTGAGACCACAGTGCCTGTTCACACCTCTGTGCCTTTGCATATGTTCATCTTCTATCTGGGATGCCTTTCCTCCCCAAATCGGTATGCAGATGTTTAATGATCTTCCAAGTCTGGTTCTAAGAAGTCTCTTTTGAGTTACCCTCTGTCCTCGGTGTGCTCATGTTTTGTGTACTCTCATATTTTGTGGGGTGGTTGAGGCTATTGTAATTGAGGTACAATAGGTGCCATTAGACTCTGATGGCCTCAAAGGCAAGGGCCACGTGGATCTATCTCCATGCTTCTGGTTCTAAACACTGTGCTGGGCACACAGGAAATGCTTCATCAGTGCATATGACTGAATATGTTTTAAATGACTGTCCCAGGGGATATACCCATTCCTGTGCTCTTAAGTAGGAGTCCCTTTAGAAAAAAATACATATCCTTAAAGATATTTGGAGGCAGAAAATCCACGAGGAGTGAAATTGAGTTAGTGCATTGTTGTGAAGTGAAAAACATGCAGATTCCCCTGGATTGATATCCTGACTTCACTAAGTGTTTACCAGCTGTGAGGCCTTGGACAAGCAACTTAACCTGTCTGAGTCTCAGTTTCCTTGTCTGTGCAATAGGGATTGTCATAGCTAATTCACAGATTTGTGATAAGGATTAGCAGATGGAATGTTAGTAAAGTATCTGCCAAGAGTCATAACACAAATGATAACTTACAGCCCTCTATTCCCACTTCCTTTACCAGTTTTCCTTCAAGCTTCTGGGAAAAATTAATTATTGAGACACAGAGAGAACCATCCCTAAACAGTGATCATAACACAGTCAACGTCCACTGAGCACGTCACTCTGTTTTTAGTACTTTGCTCAGGACATTATGCTTGTGAAGCTGTCGAGTTCCCATGAGGCTGGCACTACTTTTATTCCCATTTTATGAATAAAAACCTGAGGCTTTGAAAAACTTATGGAGGTCAAAAGGGGAAAGATGGTACTTTAAACCAGGCAGGAGTTTTATTTCCAGAGCATGTCCACACGCCTAACCTATCTGCCACCTTCCTTCTGGGATTCCCTCGGATTTTGTTTTGCTGACAAAGAATCATAATAGAAGGGCCACCTGACTGGTTGTCAATATGAAATGAATCAATTGTTCATTGTATTATGTCTTCCCTCCTCATGCCAAACCTTGCAACACGTCTGGAAACATTTTGCAAACAGCATGGCGAATTGACAATATATCTTGTTAGTGATTAGGGCATGGTAATGTGCTCTGTTGGTAATTAGTGCATTAATGTAGCATGGATTATATCGCTTACAGTGATTGAAAGGTATGGCAAGCTCAGAGCAGTGTTCACATCTGAAGCTGCAGGCTTTAGGGTGGTGGTGTAATATGGCTAGTGGGAGAGCTTCAGGGGAATCAGAGAGCCTGGCTTTTTGGCCTCTTATGCCACTTACATGCTGTGTGGCTTTGGACAAATCACTCCAGCTCCATGGACTTCAGCTTCTTCAGAGGTCAAGTTAAGAGGTCAGATGTGTGTGAAGGAGAGAGGAGAATGGGAGGGGGAGATACTAATAGTGAGGGCTGTGGGTGAAGAGAAGGATGAGGTTGATTCATCCCTGCTGCCACCGTTGGGAACACAGACCCCAGTGAGTGATGTCATTTAATCAGGGTGGGCTAGGCTGTGCGTAATAACAGACCACCCCAGAAATTTAGTGGTTTAGCACAACAGTGGTTTCCCTGTCACTCATGCAAATTTCACAGCAGGTTAGGCAACTTGCCAGGGCTGTCTTCCAGCTGGTGACTCAGAAATACAAGCTGCTTTGATCTTGTAGCTTCCAGGTTGTTGCCACAAGGGAATAGGATGCTGGAGCATCTCGCACTGGCTCCTAAATGCTTTAGACGGAAAGTGGCACAGATGAATTCTACTCAGATTTCTTTGGATGATGGTAGTCCCATGGCCCTGCCCGATTTCAAGTGGCTGGGAAATGTGGGGAAATTCATGGCTATGACATGAGCTGTAGGTAATGTTTCTGACACAGGGAACATGGCATGGCATTTGATCCTTCGACTCAACAGGGAAAAGAGAGGAAACGAGCACTTACTAAGCATCTCCTACATGCCGAGATCTTAGTACATGTAATATGCTATTTGTTCTTCATTACTCCTTCTATCATCCTCACTTCTCACATGAGGACCTTGAGTCACAGAGAGTTAGTGTGAGTGCGGCAATTTATACTGCTAATAATCTACCGAACTGCACTTTGAGCCTCAGTGTCTGATATCAAAGCCTAAGCCCTTTCCAACTATCACAAAGTTTAAATGCAGTTACAGGAATCTCCTAGTCTATATGATCCCTGGGTCCCCTCATCTCTAAAACTCTGTGCCTCTTATGTTCTAAACGAAATCTCTTTCAAGAATGAAGGCTAATTTCCTTGCTTAGGTTATATCTCACTGACAACAACTCTTACAATTCAACATAGTACCCTCTATATGGAGATTCAGTTTGTTCATGTATTTTATGGTTAACTTCAAGTACTTCCTGCCTCATCAAAATTTTGTGATGTCCTATAGGATTAGGAGAGAAAAAAGAGAAAGTCTCAGCTAGAACTCGTTAATCTCACAGTAGCACACAAAGGCTTAAAACTTGGGCTTTGTGATTTTCCCAATCATGGAGAGATGAGAAATTAAACGTGGTCCTCTAGGTCCCTTGTCCTTTAATCTTCAGAGCAGACAGCAGTGCCCATAGTGCTGACAGGAGGATATCAAGATGTACAGAATCAAATGCCATAGGCAGCCTCAGAGATGGCAGGAAGCCATTAGACATGCAACACAGAGGTCAGTGGTGACTTCCTGTAGAGAAGGCTTCTGTTGAGTTGTGGGAACAAAGACCTGATTTCGGGATGAGTGACTCAGAGGCAAGAAAGGAGAGATGGTGGGTGTGATATAGGCTTTCAAGAAATTTGGCAGTGATGGGGCACTGAGGGAGAAGGTGGGAGCTTGGAGACCAAGTAAGTGCTAATTAAATTTGTTGATTGAGTGCTTTTTTTGGCTGAGCCAGGTTAGTTCTTAGTTACTTCCTGTCCATTAGTTTGATTGCTACTTAGGGAACAGGAATCAGTTTTGTCACTGGCTGTTTTAAGTGATAATTTACAAAGGTCGATCTACTGAAAAGAACTCATATGTATCACCGAGGCCACCACGGACTATTTCACAGTTACTCCTGGTTTTGGATGATGCAGGCCACTGCTTTAAACCATTAATACGGATAATTAACTGCTGGCTGTAAAAGATCAGGATTCCTTTCTTTTGTTGTTCGTTATAGTGTTGTGGTCCAGAGTTGGACTATGGGACTCAGTGGTGCCACATAGTAGCCACGTAACCCTGGGCAGGTTATCTGGCCCCTCTGTGCCTTGGTTTGCTCATCTGTTATGATCAGATATTGCATAGGGATATTGGGAGAATTGATAGGCAATACATAATATGAAAGGATGAGAAGGCTACCTGGCATGTAGTAGGTTCTCAGTGAAATGCTGGCTCCTTTGTAAATGTTTACTGAATGCCTACTGCGGATCAACATTGCTGGTGGCACTGGGAATATAAACATTGACAAGGTAAATGGAATCCTTGCCTTCACAGAGCATTTAGACTGGCGATGTTACAGAGAAGTGAACAGGAAATTCCAATAGATTGTGACAGGTGCTGAGGTGGGACAAGTACAGAGTGCTACAGGACATTGAGGGGCACCTGAGACAGACTCACAGGTACAGAGAAGGAGGCAATATCCAAGGCAGGTGCCAGGGGTTGGGGAAAGGCAGGAGCTTGTATCTACTCTTGTCCCTTCCCAGCTCATTTCCTACAGCAGTCCGAGTCTGAGCCTGCTGTAGCACTTTAATGACTTCCCATTGCTCCCAGCATAAATGCAAACATCCTTAGCCTGGCTCTCAGGGTCCTGCTTCCGGCTTCTGCCTTCTTCTCTAAAGGTTTCTCTCTATAGCTCTGTGCTCTGGGAAGTTCTGACTATTTTTATTTCTCAAAGGTGACATGTTTTCTCTAATCGCATGTTTCTCCCCTCCTCATCTTCTTGGCTGAATTAGTCTTTACTCATCCTTCATATTTCAGATGACTGTCCTTCCTCGGTGGCCTCCGGACCAGGGGAGAATGCCCCTGTTATAGTCTCCATTCACTCCTCTATCATCGTACATGGCAGCTTCTATACGTCTACGTGTGATTCTAACTGTTTATGTCTCCCTGCCCCAGTGGGATGTAGGTTCCAGAGAGACATGGCTCTCGTATGTTTGGATCCCCTTATACTTCGACACTTAGCAGTATGCTGTACACAGTGGTCACACAACAAGTATCTACAGAGAGAGTGAAGAAGGCTCCTTGACGGTGATCATGTTCTAAACCTGCAAATCCAACAAACCCATGTTTCATCAGAGCTCCTCACTGTCTGATGGCATAGTCAACATCAGTGTTTGCCTTCAAGGTGGTGGGTGTGGGTGGCCCAAACAGCTAGGTACACAGCTGTACACTCTGGCCTGGCCAGGAGACCAGACACTCAGGAAGGCCCCATCCTGGAGCTTCAGTGAAGGAATCTGAATGGATCTGGAGAGCCAGATGGGTGAAAGAAAGGTATCTTGGGTGATTAAACCCCCAATTTTAAACACGTATACCCTTGTCCTATGCACTGAACTGTGATGAGGAATATTAATGACTGAAATATTCTGTGATGGGAAATTGAAATTTTAGAACATTTATATCTTTGCGTCAAGAGAGCTTTTGCTTGTGGAGTTTACTAGAATAATCCGAAAGTCTAGGTGAGTCTCAGTAGACAAAATGAAAACACTGTAGTTACACAGCTGGGTTTTATTCACTCTTACCAGTGGTGGGACTTGGGCAAATTCTTCTGCTTTCTCTGTGTTTCTCAGCTTACACATCTGAAATATGCAGATAATGACACTTACCCACAAGGCTGTTGAAGCATTAGAAATAATATAGATAAGTGGTTAGCACAGGGCAGGTACGCAATAGGTGCTCAATAAATGGTTGCTGCTATCCCTCTTCTTTTCATCATTCATTTACCTGGCTTCAGGAATTTTCCAACATAAAAAATGTATAGTGAAAATTATTATTGCAGTTGGTAGAATTTACTACATGTCTGTTTATGTGGTAGACCTCATGCTAAGACTTGGAGTCACAATCATGAGAGAGAAACAAGGATTCTGGCCAACTAAAGCTTAGAGTCAGTGATATTTTACTTATTTCTAAAAGGACTTCTCCAATTAAAAAATTAATTGGGGAGATATATCTATAAAAATTTGAGAAAGTGGGAAGAGGAATTATTAGTAGACTTACTACTTCAAAACAGCCACTGTAAACATTTTGGTGTTTTTTTCTTCAGTCACTTAGTCTATGCTAATTATTTTTACTTAAATCTATGACAGAGGTGTATTTCTGTGTTGTCAATAATGCTTTGTGTAAGTAATTTTAATGACTGCATAATGTTCTGTATAATGAATGAATTTACTGAACCAATCAACTATCATAATATGCTGTACATAAAGATTTTCCCCCCTGTTTTTTGAAATGTTTCCTCAGGATAAATTCTTAGAACTGAAACATTTGGGTAAAAGATACGGAGATTTTTAAGGCTGTAGAAACATCTTCTCAACTCTTTACATCAGTGTGCACATGTAAGCAAGTGCCGCCTATGTTTTAGAAAATATTTCTTATAGTGTCCTTTTGAAAGGAGAGAAGATTGAAAATTCTGCAAAGAAGATACAGAGTTAAAGCCATATTAATCATACTGGCTTAGCTTGGAATGCTAAATATTAATGTCCCTCTTTAGTATGTGTGACATATTATGTACAATTCATCTGAATATAAATAGTCCAGATTGTGACATTACATTATTCATGATGAATCAACTGTCCATACTTTGTACAGTGCATCAGTCAGATATGCAGCACTCTCACTAATTAATCAGCGGGTAGAAAATAGATTGTGCTCTTCAGGAAGGGAGAGTGAAAGGGTCTAATGTTTATTGAGCATTTATTATGTGCTAGGTGCTTTATATAAATCATCTCACTTAATGAACAGCCCTTGAGGTTGGTAATTGATGTACCACAGACTCCTTCCACTTTCTTCAGGCTGCAAAACCCCCTCCCTCCTCTACCCTCTGTCTTCACTAGTAACTTCTACTCTTCAGCGCTCAGGTTGTCAGAGCTGAGCTGCAGCATCACTGGAAGTGTGTTACTTTTCCTTGTGTACTTAAGAAGATGAGTTGGGGACAATGAGAAAAATGAAGAGCTTGGGAAGAAAGAAACAAGTCAAGTAATAGTGGCCCAGGGGGGAATTCTGGTGGTGACCCTTCAGCTGAATCACAGAGCCTGGATGTGGCAGCTTGTGCTGGCTGTGAGAAAAGCAAGGAGCCAGTTCTTACTTGCTTTTGGGTGAGAAAATGTCTTCAGCTCATGAACTCTGACACGAGACATAGACTTTTTACCTTATTCTGATGACCCTCCAAACTTCTTTCAGTTATAAGATAGAGGGATAGGAGTGATACAGGAGGGATGTCTCCCAGACCATTTGGGAATCCCATCTGTGCATCTTGAATTGGGAGAGATGAGACAAATGCCACACAACCGCTGATTCTAAATAATCCCAATCACAGGACTTGGCCAAGAACAAAAAGGAGGGTAAGACTCTAGGAGTCTCTCATTGCAAGGTTTTAGGAAATCTGAGCTTTTAATTGATCCAGACAGAAGCCTCTCTGTTTCATCGCATCAGCTGTGTTGGCAGTGGGCAGTAATGAGGAGCTGTCAAAATGGCAGGAGACATGGGACAGGCTCCGGTTTCCCGAATTCTCCAGGAGAGGGAGCTGCGAGCTGGCAAGTCCTCTGTCCTACTGGTGCACTGGAGAATCTCCGACCTGTGGATGCAAAGCATCTTGCTAAAAGCTGTGATGTTTTCATTTCTGTTACCTTTGCTACTGATACTGCTATTGCTATTATGGTTACTGTTGCAGTGACTTTTACAATTACTATTATTTTACTATTATTATTCAGAATGATAAGGCAAGGTCAAATTATGGCTATTCCAACTATTATTTGTAATTTTGTCAAATTTCTTTCCTTTTGTTTTCTCATCTGTAATGTGAAATAATAGTGCCTGCTGTGTCTGTGGTACAAAGATGAGGTTTCTTTGGAGAGAAGGGGGATGGGTTGAAAGCCGTCTGAGAACCATGTAAGGCTGTATAAGGGGATGTCATTACAGTTTAATCGCTCATCTAGGTAAGAAACATGTGCAGTGTTTATGGCAACGTGAGAAATGTGTGCATTGTAACCCCAAACTCTGAATTTCTGCCCCATGAATTTCTGTTAGAAAAACGAGCCGTGAATAAATTGCAGCCCAATATGAACCAAAAGACCGGTCAACTTAGTCATTTATCTTGAGTCTCCATGTTCTAAATCAATATTTTATGAGATTCTCATAAAACTAAGTACGTGAACCTCATTCTCAGCCTCACAGTGAAGGCTTCACAGAATTCCTATTTAAGGTTATACACTGCTTTAAGGAATATTCCCAAAGGTTTTTCCATTTGAACAATGCTTTCTTGTCTTTTTGGTTTTGGGGTGTTTTTTTAAGCCAAAGATACTGTTCACTGTTAACTTTCCTCAAATATGGATATGGTAGCTTCCTACCAAGTTATCCAGGAAAAAGAAATGTTTACCCCTGCAGATATATTTGTGTGCTATCTTTGATCTGAAAGCAAGTGCTATTGAACACATGGTTTCCCACTTCGCTGTGGCTCCCAGGAAACAACAAATCCAACCCTCAGCTATAGCACTCCATTGGTCTCAGGTCCTGGTGACAGCTGGTATGCTGCTGCTGCTGCTGCTGCTTCTTCTTCTTGTATTATTATTATTATTATTATTATTAATTATTATTGAACTGTGCTAGCCTTGTTTTTAAACACAAAATGTGTTCAGAAAACAGAGAACAAACCAGGCTGCTGGAGTTGCTGGAGGTAATGCTTTAAATAAGTTGGGGTATTTCAGATATTTATTTATTTATTTATTCTTCAAAATTTCAGTAAGTCCCTAAAAGTTAACAACTGTGCTCAGAAATGTCTAGTACAATGTTTTTGTTTTTTTTTTAATCCCTCTAAAGTCAGAGATTCTACAACAGAAAAGAACTGTAAAGATCATCTTTTCTTGCATGTTAAAATGCATGGGCTTCAAAATCAGAATGTTGGCTTTGCCATATAATAGCTGTGTCACCTTAAGGAAATTTCTAAAACTGCCTAAACCTTAGTTTCTTCACTTTTAAAGCAGTGATAGTGACTTCTAAATCATCAGGTTCTTTACAGTAATGATGATAATTTGTGAAAGCATGTAGCATAGTAGCTGGCACACAGAAGTGGCACAAAACATGGTAGTTATCATTTTAAATATGAGGAAACATATAAGACATCAGGAAAATTGGAGGCAATTAATGGATGTTAAATGAATTATTGGATTAAAATATAAATACACCATTGTGAGGGTCACATACATCTACCAATTTTAAAGCCTTAGCAAGTTCACATGTGTTGGTTTTCCAGTTCGTTTAATAGGACAGGATACGTGGAAGGACCTTGAGTTTTCAGAAGTCACACCACAGGGATTATGGGTTCTTTGAGTGGGAGACAAAGTGGGAAACAAAGTTTTAAAAAGGGCCTAAATGGGTAGATAAACAGCTATTGGTGATCATCCCATCTACCGTAGTTGCTTGATTCAAAGATCTATTTTTCTGATGCTTTCTTATGATAATTTCAACATACAGAAGGTTGAATTTTATAGAGAATACCCATATACCAATTACCTACTTCTTAGAATTATATTTTACTCTACTTGCTTTATCACAAATTCATTCATCTAACATCTATTTATAATCTATCTTTCCTTCTATACATCCATCCACCCACTCATTTCTCATGCTCTTCAAGGTAAGTTGCAGTGAGCATGCATAACATTAATTAAAGTTCAATATTTGTTTATGGCTCTTTTTTTCTTGTAAAATTTATATACAATGAAATGAACAATTCTTAAGTGTAGCATTAAATGGGTTCTGACAAGTAAATACACCTGTGTAACCCAAGTACCTATCAAGACAGAGAACACTACTGTCACCCCATGAAGTTTCCTGGAGTCTCTCTCCTTTTCCTGCAGAGGCAATAACTATTCTGATTTTTTCCCATCATAGCTTAACTTTGCATGTTGTAGTTTCATATAAGTGGAATCATATAATATCTACTGTTTTGCATTGGCCTGATTCCACTTAGCATTATGTCTGTGAAATTCATCTGTAGTATTGCATGTATCAGAAGTTTCTTTTTGCATGTATCAGAAGTTTCTTTTGCTTATTGAGTGGTATTCCAATGAATAAAGATACTGTAGTTTGTTCACTGATTCTCCTGTTGACAAACAACTGTGTCAACTCTTTGGCTAATACAAATAGACTTGCTAATGAAATTAATGTACAAGTATTTTTTGGACATATGCTTTCATTTCTCCTTGACACCAGTAACTACCACCTAGGAGTAGAACTGCTGGACTATAGTATCATTGTGTGTTTAGTTTTATTAGAAACTATCAGAACTTTTCACCAAGTGATTAGCCATTTTATCTTTACACGTACAATGTATAAGAGTTACATTCCTCTACAGTCTTGCCAATACATGGTGTTTTAATCTCTTTAATTTTAGCCATTCTTTTGGGTGTGTAGTGGTATCTCATTTTGGTTCAAAGGTATAATTTTATTTCTTTCCACATCTAATATTATTTGGGATGTATCTTACAATCTATGTCAGCATTTAAGTTGGTTGGCTGCTTTTTATTCTTCTCTGTGCTCCTGAAACCAAAGGTCTTGTCATATCCATTGTGCTTCTACAATCAAGAACATGTTTTATTGAGGAAATCCCAGACTCAAAATATTGCTGCTCTTAGTTCCAGCATACAATGTCTGTGGTGTTCAGGACTATGAGCCAAGGACAGTGCTTGGCACACAGTATCTGATGAATGAATAGATTAATGGATTCATGAATGAGTGGTCAGTCCTTGCATGAGGCCGCTTTGAATCATCTGGGGTTTTGACTAAACCTGAAAAACAGAATAGATACCTGGTCTCTCTAATTCCCCCTACCCCTAATCCAGAAGCTATCTTTTTTAATTATTCTGTGTAACCCAGACCCCCAAAGAAGCTCAAATCACAGGTCAAGTCTGCTGGAAGGTCAAAAGGCCCTGACTTGATGTGAAGGCAAGCAAACTTCACGTAGACATTGGAAACCCATGCCCATGTTTCTGGGAGCCAGTCAGTCCTTGGAAATGCTCAAAAGGGCAGGAAACTAATCACTTGGTTTTGATCCATTAGCTCAGCTGTAATGTAGCAGAGCTAATGCAGTCATAGACAGCAGACAGCTTCTCTGGCAGAAAAAAATAGAGATCTCCTTCTACTTTTGCAATGAAATTCAAATGTGGAAATAATTCCTTGCTCTTTTTTGGAATATTACTGTGATATTAACTAGGCTAAGATCATTAAAAAGTAATGACATGAGGTTGCATGCATCATTATTTTAAGAGAGGGTGAATGAAAATATACTGTCAATCTTTTCAGCTTCTTACTTCATCCCTAGCTTAATGGGCATTGGTAAAGACCACTATGAACATATATTTTCATACTAAATTATGGCTTTAGCCTTGGAGAAGGAAATCTGGGTCATAAAAAAATGGACTGACAGCCCTCCTAACATGTCTGATTTTTTAAATCAAGTTTTTATTAATACAAAATTAAGAGTGGCTCTCAAACCCTGAGTTGCTCAGAAAATGGGTATAAAGTTCACCACAGTCTTCCAAGAAGTACACTTTCCTCATTGCTCTTTTCAGAGTAAAAATCAGTGGAAGATTACATGGATCTTGTTACAATCACTGGGACCTACTTATTTCTTCTGTAGAAGTTATGGCTTCTATAAGAAGCATAAATGGTAGGTACAAAATAGATAGGGGGAGGTTAGGAATAGCATGGGAAATGTAGAAGCCAAAGACCTTACTTATGTGTATAACCCATGGACATGAACTAAAGGGGGCAATGAAGGGAGGGGTACAGGACAAAAGGGAATAAAGGGGAGAAAAAATGGAATAACTGTAACAGCATAATCAATAAAGTATATTTAAAAAGTAAAAAAAGGATTACTTCCATGAGAAAAATTTCTGTGGAAATGTAAATTAGGCAGACACTGTGCCCCACAGAAACTTAGGAAATTTTACTGGCCGCATGGCATATCCCAATATCCAGAATGTCTGGATGGGAGGAAGGAGATGGTTTGATTCCAAAAGAAGAGATTTTATAAAGATATTCTGAGTTCAACCTACAGTAACTTTCCACATCTTCCCTCCTCCTTCGTCCTCCTCCCAGCACACTACAGTGACCGCCCTGGTGACCTGTGGTGTGGTTGTACCAGGCGCATAATCAGGAGTGATTGCAGTATTCTCCTTAGTCCAGAGAGGTGTCATCAATGCTAAGCTAAATATATGTATCAGACAGAGGGGAAGTGGATGCTCTTCCACTCCTGGGGGTGGGAGGAGGGCTGTAACTGGCTCCCAGGCCCTTAGATGTGTTTAACACAGATACTCTAACTCTATTATCTCTGAAGGAAAAGAACAAAGAAAAAATATGCAAACAAAATGCTCTCATGGGGAATGGACACAGGAGTGATAATTTGAAAGCTTTATTTTCCTTTCAAGTTCACTCTCAAATCTATATTAGACCTCCATGTAAATGTTAACATTATAACCCAACATAATGTAGTTACTTAAATGTTTATTTCCCCCTATTACAAGGCAAATATTTCATTATAGAGAATTTGGAAAATTCAACAAAGTATAAAAAAGAAAGTTAAAGGTCTCCATAATGCCATCTATCAGCATCATTGTTAGCATTTTGGTGTATTTATCTCCAGGTTCTCCATCCGCACACACCTTTCAGATAATTTACATAATTATGACTCCACATTATGTACAGTTTTACACCTGCTCTTTTTTCCTGACATGCTTTCATGAAAATGTTCCCGTGTCATTAAAAATTAAATCATCATGAAATCTAAATGGTCTTTTGAACTTTATACTCTAATTAAAGAGTTTTGCATAATTTTATTTGCACACACAATTAAACAACATGTAATTTGTTTAGAATTTCAGCTACACTCTTATGAGAAATTCTTAGTACTCACACAAAACCATACTGGTGACCTTTAATTAGAGAGCTTGTCTCTTAACAGGTCCTGAAAGATAATCAGATTACTGGATTTCCAAGTCAAGAAATGCTCTGGACTGGAGAAGAAGTGGTTTTTCTTGGCCCCTGTGCCCAGAGCTGGAGCCCAGGACTTGTCCTTAGAGACTCCAGCCTGGCAGAAGCAGAATGAGATAGTTTAGGAAGTGCAGTTGAAGAAGCAGCAAGATGGTTGGATGCAACCTGTGCAAATAGTAAGAAAATCAGCATAAGTCTTTGAGAAGACAAAGCAGACTCCTGGTTTGACACCCAGGTGAAAAAGTCACCTCCTTTGGAGTCAGAAACGTGAGTTCTATTTATGATTCTATACTTACAAACTGTGTGTGCCTGAGCAAGTTCTTAACCTCTCTGAGCCTCACTTTTCTTATCAATAAGATAAGGGAAATGACAATATCAACTTTATATGATTGCTGTTGTGTGTGCAAAACTAAATGAGATAACGGATGCAAAGCTTTTGGTGCGCTGTCAGTAAATGGTTCTTGTTGCTGCTGTTTATGATTAGGATTATGTCTATTTTCCCCAAGTTCACCTGGTGGGGGAAACATTTGCATAGAGTTAGATACAGTGGCTAAGTACATAAGCTTTGGAATCAGTGTTCTGGAACCAGTTCTAGCAGGTACCAGCCTGTGCCCCTGAGGGCTTATTTCTTAGCATCTCTGAAGGTCAGTTTATTTTTATCAAAAGTGGATGTTCAGAAGAATATCTTGCTGTGAGGTTGTGAGGATGGAATGATATATTCTGTAAGTAAAAGAAAGGTAGATATTTCATTTAACATAACACATTGAGGTAGCAGGAGTGGTATGATGTGCATGCTGGAAATACAGCTATAAGATTGGCAGGTCATCAGCCCTCATGAAGTTTATCCTATTTGCGGGAGTACAGGTTGTGTGTGTTTATATTTCTGTTTATTTGTTAAAATGTTCAATTCTGATGAGCTGTGCAACTTCTTGAAAACTATGGTTGGCCTTCCATCCAGAATATGGGCACTTTGGAGGGGGCCCTGTGTCACAGGCAATCAGGACATCCCAGTGGAGGCTCTGGTGGGGGCAGGACAGGTGCTGTGGGAGAACATAGGAAGATTGCACCCAGGAATTAGATTATTGGAAAAATTTTCTGGGGTAAGTGATATCAACCCTGAAAACACCTGACATTCTTTTTCCATAGAGCTGTTCACAGCCTTAAGTGATCATGTGGTCTCCATTCATAATACAGATTTTCCTGGGCATTTCACTGAGTACATTTCAATTTGGTTTTCAGGATACTCCTTTTGAGAATGATACATCATTTCTGGATAAGTGTTGCTCTATCAAGAACAAGATCAGGAAAAAGAAAAGACTTGCCTAAAACTGCAGTTTAGCCGAGGAAGAATGGCTAAAAAATAGAATGGAGTAAATATTCCAAATGAAATATTCATGGGAGCAGGAAATAGGATCCATGCTTAATAAAATGACCGCACTAGGTTTCAGGCCCCTTGCACTTCTCTGCAAATTAAGCCCCCATCCACCTGTCCCATGTGAGCATTAAAATATATAATGTTCATAGGTAATAAGACATTTCTAATTTCCACTTGCAAAAATATAGCTTTTTCCCATCTTGGAGGATCACCTATATTTTGTCATTAACATTTTGTCACAAGAGGCAAGGATGATTTAAATGGACAATTAAATCGACAGGCAAGCTGCTGCTTTGGGCTTGGGCCAAACTCTTTGGGGAAGTGCTTCATTTATCACCTGGGACTTAGCATGGTTCTTCCAGTGATTTATGTGGAAGGGAAAGAGAGAGGATCCTGTGGAGGAGTCTCAGGCCCTGGAGGATGGGTAATAATAAATAGAGTACCTGGAGGACCAGCTGTCAGAGTCAGGTAGCTCTAGCTGAGACAAGAATCAAATGTCCGATTATTGATCCAGTTCCTGAGAGCATCTAGCTCAACAGTTCTGAATGACCAGTGACCTACTGCACATCTCCACTTGGATATCCCGCTGCCACAGGAATCTCAATGCAACCTCATCAAATGTGTTTTTCTTCCAGAGTTTCCTCTCTCATCTATCAACACTTAGTTTCTCAAGCCAGAGACCTGGGAGTCATCCAATGACCTCCTGCCCCCTGCTTCCTACATCCTAACAACCATAGTATCTTTCAAACCACTTCCCCTTCCATCAGGTCCCTATGAAAGCCTTGAGATGCAGGTGGAGCAGGATCTTCATCTCCTTTTTTAAAAACATATTTTATTGTTTATGCTATTATAGTTGTCCCAATTTCCCCCCCTTTGACCCCCTCCACACAGTCCCCACTTCCATAGTCAATCCCCACACTGTCGTCCGTGTCCGTAGGTCCTTCATATACGTTTTCCAACTAGTCCTCTTACCTTCTTTCAATCAGACCTTGCCTCCCTCCTCCCCTCTTACAGCTTTCAGTCTCTTCCATAATTCCATGCCTCTGATTCTATTTTGCTCATTAGTTTATTTTGTTCACTAGATTTACCTTATAAGTGAGATCATACAGTATTTGTCTTTTACCAACTGGCTTATTTCTTAGCATTATACTCTCCAGTTCCATCCATGCTATCACAAAGGGTAGGAGCTCCTTCTTTCTTTCTGCTGCATAGAATTCCATTGTGTATACCTACCACAGTTTTTTTAGCCATTCATCAACTGATGGACACTTAGGTTGTTTCCAGCATTTGGCTATAGTAAATAGTGCTACTAGGAACATAGGGGTGCATGAATTCCTCTGAAAAGGTGTTTCAGAATTCTTTGGATATATTCTCAGCAATGGAATCACTAGGTCAAAAGGCAGTTCAAGTTTTCGTGTTTTGAGGAAATTCCATACTGTTTTCTGCAGTGGCTGCACCAGTCTGCATTCCCACCAACAGTGCACTAGAGTTCCCTTTTTTATTTAATGTAAGACATTCAGACACCTATAACCACACTGGAAATTAATGACTGTTGGGATTTAGGGCTGAATGGGCCAGTGATCTTCCCACTGTACCATCTTGAATCAGGAACCTGTTTCCTTCTTTATCCCCCAACGTCCCTTTTGTGCCCTACAAGGCTTTCTGGGGCCTCATGGTTTCTCAGCCTTTCCTGCTGGGAGAAATTCTATCTTCCTTCAGGAAGAAAAATACTAAGGTGATATTCTTTTTTTTTTTTTTTTACCTGTCTCCATCAAAGCTTACCTACACTGCATCTATCGGTCAATGTGGCAATTTAATGAAGATAAGCTGACAGTGATTCAGTTCATTAACCTTCTTCCCTCTGTAACATTTTCAAAATAACATCTGCCCAAGCCTCAAACCTATTGACTCCAGATGTTGATGTTTTAGTCCTGCCTTGGGAGAAAGATGCTCTTGATAGTATGTATGGTCAGGGAAGATCTGTGCTACAGAATTAGAGTAGGACATCTCAGGCATATTAGAAGTATTAGCATCTTTCACTTTGACCTTTTGAGGAAAGCACGAAAGATTGACATTTCAGGAATAATTTTGTCCCTTTATAAAAATGCAATCCACTTGGCCCAGAGGAAGTATGGAAATCGATGAATGACTTCAGGGCCTTCCAGTTTTGGATGCTTTTGTTGTGTAATACACATTCTTGCATATAAGTTCTTTCATGCTTCACAAAACCCTGATTTGTGGGACTTTTACCTAGATGCAGAATTTGATTCAGAGCAGTTAAGTAACTTGCTCAAAATCACACAACAGTTCAATGGCAGGACATGGGACAGAATCCAGTTCTTTGGATACCTAGAGAAACAGTGTTGGGATTGGGGGATTTGGAGTTTGGGGGCACCAAAGTAAAAGGCTCCTAAGACAGATAGTAAGACTAGGGCTCCAGGATAGACTCAGACACACCTGGTTCTAAAGGTGGTCGTACCACAGGTGAACTATGAGATCTTGGGAATGAACTAATTAATTCATTCCTCAGGCTTTCTGTTTCTTATCTGTAAGATTGGGATAACCACATCAACAATCCTCCTTATTTTTAACTTCACCAGTATATAAGGACCCTTAGTGAAGCTGTAAAAATGCTTGTGAATTTTAAAGTGTGATGCAGATGTCTTGTTGCAAAAAAACATCATTGGAGGAATTTTATTTCTTCAAATGGAGCAGTATATGTTCATAGGCATTTTGCAGCAATGGGAAAGAGAAACAGGCAACAAAGACCAGGTACTTTTAGGACCTTGAAATTGTGTCCCTTAATATTCTTTGGCTGCAAATAACAGAATTCAATTCTAAGCAAAATGGCAGGTGATAGGAAAATGTGGGGCTATCTCAGGACATGTGTTCAGTGATGTTTGATAATTAAATCAACAGAGGCTAAGGTAAGTTTGGAAGAAGGGGTGGTGGTATATAGACTGGGTTGGTGGTTCAGTGACTCCTTTTCAGTGTGTCCGACTTCCTGGCATCCATAATTCTACTCTCCTCTCAACAGTACTCAAGGGTTGTCTTTTTTCTTTTGTCTCCAGGGTGGGGTCAGGAATGGTTTCATTGTCATGCTTATCTGGGGATAAGCATGAGATGAATTGTTTAATAATTCCTTTCAGCTTAATGTCCTTTTATAGGAAATTTTTCTGCAGAAAATGTTCACCTCTCTAATGTGATTCAACTTCTTCAGTGGGTGTAATCCCCCTATTTCTTGTAAAAACTGATTGGCCCTCAACATATTTGATTTCCCTCCATGGAATCGCCTGGCCCTCTCGCTGTTACATGGCCCGTCTCCAAAATAGACCAATCTGGCCTTCTAGTTCTGAAATTATGTCAACAGATGGACTTGTGTGGATTTTGTAGTCTTTTTTTCCCAAACGAACTGGTTAACCTTTAGAGGGTCTCCACCCTAATTGCCTGATTGGACTGGTTTAGTTAGTAATCAGAATGTCTGAGACCTCATCCTTTGAGTGGATCATCTCAGTTGAAATAACACCTGAAAATGGACTTCTTTAGCATTTCAAAAATCTAATCCTCCAGTCTCTTGAATAGAGTGGTCTGGCCCTCAACTTGAATGATTTTAATTTTCCGGAGTCCTTATGCTCCAAAGTGAAGGGTCTAGTGCCCTCTCTAGAGGCAAAATTGCCCTAAATTTGGTGAAGGAGTCTTATTTCCTGAAGACAGTGACTTACATCAGATGAAACATCTTGCAGAGGAAGTTGTGGAATGGGAAACTCTTTGTAAGACACAGCTTATTCAAGTGGATTTCCTTCCTTCTCTGAAACCTCCGTGAAGCTGTAAAGCATCTGGTGGTTCTGTTGTGGGGGCCCACTCAATGGCTGCATCTTCGCCGATGTCTTCTCTTTAACAGTTTATGCCGAAAGGAACATGTTTGGTCTTAACTGCTGCTATTTCCTACTGTATATCTTGGGAGGAAACAAAACTTTGGATTTCTGTTGTAATAGTGGAGCCAAAGATCTGATTCCATCTATGGTGATGAAGTGAAACCTGAACTTGGTGGACTAGGGAGATGATGTTGTGTATGAATATACAAGGCCTTTGGGGGGCTCTTTGGAGATGCTCTAATGTAATAATTTATACTTAAAACTCTAGGGAGGCTGGCAATATTTTTATCCACTGACATTTAGGATGACCAGATTTACCCCAGTCTTTGCCAGCTGCTAAAGTGAGCCCCAAACGCAAGCAGATGTTATAGTTCATTGTCTGTCTGTGTCCAGACACACTTAAGATTCTTCAGAAATTCTCTGAGGGTGTTCCTGGGACAAGGGAGTGTGTGTTATGGGTGGCAAGCAGCCTGGGTCTTGGATCCTGGGTCTTGGATCCCAACTTCCTTTTTCATCCAGAGTTATTCTGAGGTTTGTTTTGTTTTGTTTTAACCTATGTTAAATATAGAGTTCCAGATCTCTTATTTTGGAAGAATTTTATGTCAGGTTTTAAGACACTGGGGCAGACTAGGTTACTTAGGTTAAAAAAAAGGAATTTTTTTAAAGAGAAATGAGGGGACACAGAGAAGCAAAGGGAAGCTGGTCAAGCAGGTGTCAGGAAGCTAGGACCTGGGACAGCTCTGGAATCTAGGTAGCAGGAACTACTTACTGGACCCACTTTTCAGGGCTCCAGTGGGTTTGGGTCTTTGTGTTAGAAAGTGGTTTTGGAATTTGCATTTACATTTCCAGGAGCAAGAATCTGATTGGCTTAGATTAGAAATGTGGCTGGGATTGATAAGTAGGCTCATTTTCAAGCATTTAAAAAAATAAGGTAATAAATTTATAGCAGTGATGAGACTATACTGGAAGTTTCTGAAAGAAGCAGACCTTTGATGTGTATGAAAAATGATAAAATTATGGCACCTTTTTGTGTGTGTTTGCTCATCTTCCAGCAACAAGAAATTAAATCTCTGCCACCCTTCCGCATCCCACCCCACCAGGCTGATCACCACCTGTCTCTGCTGGTTGTGGGTTATAGCAAGGTGTCTCTGTGGCTAGGATCAGGTTTCCACACGATGGCCAGGGACAGTGAGAGTACCTTGGCTGATATTCCAGCCAGGCCGGTGGGGGGAATGGTTTGCTAAAGGAAGGTTGAGTTGATATGGCTGAAGGATGTGCCTGTGGATGCTGGGTGAGGGCAAACAGCCACCAGGACGACAATGGAGATGTCAGCCAAAAGGGTGTTTTGTTTTGTTTTGTTTTGTTTTGTTGCTAAAAAGAAGCTGACAGATCACTGGTCTGAGTATTTATGCTAGGGTTCTAGGCAAGTCAGTGGTCTTGGCCAGTGGTTCTACAAGGGCTCTGTGTAGTTCTCATTCTCTAAGAATGTTAACCCAACCCATGGACCAGCAGCACCACCTGGGAGCTTGTTAGAAATGCAAATTCATAGTCTCCACTAGACCTTTGGAATCGGAAATTCTGGGAGTGTATTAATAAGCCTCCATGTGATTCTGATGCAAGCTGAAGCTTGAAAATCACTGATGTAGTTCATTGCTCAGAATGTTAGGCAAATGTTCAGAAACTCCTTTTACTCTTCCACTTCCAATATTTGCTTTTTCTTAATTTCCCCTTGACTTGTTCTGCACCCTTGGCTTCACAAAAGAGTTGAAACCCTTTAGAATGTAATGCTCTCCCTAACCCCACATGCATTTATAAGATCAGTTCTTCTGCAGGGTTTCCAAATTAAGCTTACCTTGTTGGCCCCAGAAATATCCTGTTATCTGAGGTAGAAAGAATAATATAATTATTTTCCAAATAATTCAATTTCTCAGAAAAGAATGATTCTGACATAGCCTTGGGCATTCAGAGGTGTTCAGGAGTTATTTTGACAGGGTTAGTTTAGAAAGAACCACTAGCTCACTAGGCTGAATGACAGGGACTGCTAAGTGTGCTCTTCCCTGTTAAACTTCTAAGAAGTTTTAATGAACTAGAGAGAATTGAAAGTCTCCAGGAAAGGAATATAGTATGTAATGCTACCAAGTGCAGTGAATGAGGGAACATATTCTAGGAACATATTCTGACTTAGACAATATGCTTAGACACCAGCTGTGACCCCATCCTAAATTCTTTCCCCTGTGGAGAGCACTGAGAATTTTTCTGATGATCATGTTTCTGAAATATTTAATGGTGTCAGTGAAATTTGACATAAGGGTAGAAATTAAGTCATCCATCATAAATATGTAGTTCTTACATTTAATTAATGAATGAGTTCACTGGCCCCAGAGTCAAGAAATTTGGGTTCATGTTTTGGGTTGTGCCTCAGTTTCCCAGTTTGGAGGATTCGTGGATGGGGCTGTTGGAGAACATCTCAAGGGCTCTGTGTGCAGTTCTCATTCTCTAGGAATGTTAAAATTCTGAAAGCAGCTCTCAGATTTCATGGCATTTCAATTGCAGCAGTGTATCTTAGACATTCAACTCCCCTTTATGACCATTACTATTTGACATTTAGAGTGCTTTAGAACATTCCAATACCATCTTTTTAGCTTAAAACCTCATTTTCCTGGACATCTTTAATTGCCTATTTTTATTCAGAGCAAAATAAGTAAAAATTCAGACTGAAAATCCCTGACCTGAAGGCCCCAGAGACTGAATCACCTGATGCTATTTTTCTTCATAATAAATTTCAATAGGTCATATCATGCATCCTGGCTGTCAACTGAAAATTTGTCTGAAGACCACAGAGCTGGCTTGAGTTGGGTGCATATGTGATGGGACCTGACCTGTAGGGACTGGTCATGTGGGTACCTCAGCTGCTCCATCTGGGGTCTTTGCAGGAGCTCTGTGGATTTTACTTTCAGAAACACAGAGGACTGTTTGAGCATCTTATCAGAGATGAACTGGCTTGTGGTATTGCCCATGCTCAGAAGTCCTGTTGGCCTAATTTGGTACCTACATACTGAGCATTGGCTGTGCAGAGATGAGACTATTCGAGCATGAGCTTCAGGGTCTGGAAGACCTGGATTCCACTCTTGTCTCAGCTATCGATAGGCTGAGTTATCTTGATGATGTTAATGCATCTTTACAAGATTTGATGGCCAGGGAAAGAATGTTTAGGGAATCCTGGAATGCTAAGGGCAGATATTTTTTTTCAGGAAGACCAAAGAACTGACTTTGCTTTCCACCTCCCCCCATTACCTCTGGTGAGGACACGGCCTTGCCAATGCTGAATTTCATTTTGAGAACCAAGAAAACCCTTTTTAAAAAAACAAAGCAAAAAAACAAAAGTGTCCTTAAATGGAAGTCCATGGTTTGTTGGTGAAAGTTATTTTGCAATTCTGATGTGCACTTTGAATGTAATATAAACCAAGGACTATAGTTAGACTAGGACTTTTCAAATTGGGTATGTGTAAATGCATATCTTTTAGAGATCCTAGGGGCCAAGCTGAGACACATTTAAATGGTTCCTGTTCTGTGTGGCCACCTTGATTCCAATAGGATTCTGTATTATTTATTAAATAAATTAGTTATACCTGGAAGGAGGGAGGGAGAAAGAGAGGGAAAGAAAGAAAGATTAAGCAGAGAGAGAGAGAGAGAGAAATTTTCTCACAAACCCGTAATCCACTGCAAACGCTCAAGTTCCACGTGGGAATAGGAATACACATTATACCCCACATGTAACTAGGGCTGACGTGGCCCTATATTACATTTTGTCTAATATTTATCAGAAAACATAATTGAAAGCAAATCAATCTTCATTCATATTCTTGAGAAAGTGACAAAAGGGAATAAATTCCAATTTTCTACCTATTTTTAAAACTTCTCTATTTCTTTGTCTCCGTCTCTTTCATACTTAAGAAAGATTCCTTACAGAACTGCCTTTCCCATTTCCTTGTACTGCCCCAAATGCTTCTTGATACATAACCTAGGGAGCTCCACTTAGTCAGGGTTCTCCAGAGAAAAAATAGGGTATACGTACCTTTTTGGTTCTGTTTATTTGGCAGAATCCAAATAATGTTAAAGATAGATAGATAGATAGATAGATAGATAGATAGATAGATAGATAGATAGATAGATAGAATGACTTATAAGGAATCAGCCCACACAATTTTTGGGCTGAGGAGTCCAAGATCTGCAGGTGTCAAGCTGGAGACCCAAGAGAGCTCATGGTGTAAGTTCCATTCCAAGAGCAGGCAGGCTTGAGACCCAAGAGCTGGTTTCAGTTTGAGTTCAAAGGCCAGAACAGACCAATGTCTCAGCTCAAAACAGGCAGGAAGAGTTCCCTCTTATATTAGGAAGTGTCAGCCTTTTTGTTCTATTCAGACCTGCAGTTGATTGGATGGGGCCCATCTGCATTATGGAGGGTAGTCTGTTGTACTCAGTCTACCAATTCAAATGTTAATCTCCTCCAGAAACACACTCACAGGGACACCTAGAGTATGTGGCCAAATGTCTGGCCAAACCATGGCTCAGTCTAGTTGACACATAAAAGTAACCATTATACTGCCCAATAAACAAAACCTCACAAGCTAGAGCAAGATCTTTTCCCCTTTGACAGGCAGCACATGGGGATCAGACTGGCTAATTTAACATATCTCCCTTGTTCCAGTCGCAATGACCTTGCAGGGGCACTGTGAGAATTAGAGATGATATATGTAAAATAGCTGCTGCACAGAGTAGGATAGAGGGGCTCAAAAGAAGGAAGCTGTATTGTTCAATTGTTCTTGGCTCCTCTTAGGTTTGTGTAGATGCTCTTATGCTGGTTGTGAGACAATTCACAAAACAAAATGAAAAAAAGAACAGCAGCAAGTCTGCTCTACTAGACATACCCCCTCCAGGTGGTTGTGTGGATGAGTGAGTGTTAATGCAGCTTAATGCATTCAGTTGGCAAATAATGGATTATCCTACACTGTGGAGAGACAGCAACAGACTCCATGGATACACGCAGAAATGAGACAAATCCTTTTCCCTGGAGGAACTCGCTTTCTAATAGAAAAGATGGGCTGATAAACAGATTTTAAAAACAATGTGAAAAGTGCTAATTAGAGAGAGATGCAAAGAGCTCCCAGAGCACAGAGGATGGGGCGGCAAAATCCACCTGCAACGAAAGGGGGAGACTTTGAACTGGGTTTTCAAGGATGAGTATGTGTTCTTCAAATGAAGGAAGGAGAATACCAATTATTTGTTGCTTCTTATATGTTAGGTACTCCCATGTCTTTCAAATTTTCATGCATAAAAATTTTCATTAATTTATTCCTAATGAGACCCCCTAGGAAATCAATATCAGTATTTCCATTTGACAGATGAAGACACTGAGGCTTGAAGAGGTTACATGACTTGCCCAAGTTTACACACCATGGAGGGATGTAAAAAAGTCTGGGCACATTTTATATATGCTTTAGGAAAGCATGTCCAAGGGTCACACAGGAAAGTCACTCTCTTTTGAGATGTGGCCATTGGTGACCTGGGTAAAGAAATTAATTGGGCAGAAGATGCATGATGAGTGGACGAGGATGGGGCACAGTTGGGGATGGGGATGGTAATAGGTGTAGGTAGTACTGAGGGCTTTCTCTCCATACATAAAGGGGGTCAAGCTTATAATGATGTGTTATTGAGAGTGTGACTTACATAGACCTTATTTTAAACTGTAGCTCTGCCTTACCAAGTGGAGGAGCCTCAGTTTCCCCAACTGGAAAGTTCATGTAATTATAATATCCAACTCAAAAGGACTGTTGGCAGGGAAAATGCATGTAAATTGCTTTACAGTGTGCCTAACATATATTAATTGCTAAATAAAGGTAATTGTTATCATTACATTATTTATTTTCTTGGCAGGGTATAGACCCATATTTCTAGTGTACCTAACTGAGGGAACATGTCACATGCATTCTTGCTAGGGTCTGTGTATCTCTGTGGTCCATGCTTCAGATACAGCTGTGCTTTCTGAGGGCCCCTAGTAACTGTCAGGATGCTGGTCTCACAGGCTGTTTGTGTTTGTTCTGCTATCATATAAGGCCTGCTTCTGCCGTATGATAATTTTTGCAACTCCTCTGCAAGACTGATTAAAACAAATCCATGTTTATCTCTGTCTCTAAGGCAGATGGACATGACTGCAGTTGCCATGATCACATGCAACTCTTCGCCTGTGGATGAGGTTGAAGTTGTGTAGGGGACTTCAGCAACAAAGCTGTACCAATTGCCTGGAGTGCAGTCAACTTGATTGCATTTGCCATATGCTCAGTATTGTACCCAGTGCGGCACCCACAGACCTGCTTGCAAATCTTTGTATGGCTGCTGACTGGGCTCTCCCATGGTTTCCTTAAATTCTCTAAACTCAGTTTCCCCACCTATAAAACATGGAGAAATATTCTATATCTTGTACAGAAGTTGTGAGTCTTCAAATAAGATTATGTGATTAAGACATCCCACATCTAGTTGATTTTTAATAAATGGAAGCACTTAAAGTTAGTTTGCATGTTCATCCACTAGGTTTTAAATTTCAAAGACTTGTTAGTGACGTATCCTCAGTGTCTGTAATATAGTAGACACATATGTGTGTGTTTGTTGAATGAATAATCAACCCAGTAAAGCTGGTGTCGTTTTCCCCCATTTTACAAATGAGAACATTGAATTTCAAAGAGGGTTTTTTTTTCATTTTATTTTATTTTTATTTTTTTAAATTTTATTTTAATTGTTATTCAAGTACAGTTTTTTGTCTTTTACTCCCATCCTAGTCCACTCCCCAGTGCTCCCCACCTCCCTCCCATTTCCACCCCCCTTAGTTTTTGTCCATGTGTCCTTTATACTTGTTCCTATAATAGGTTAGTAGATTATCTAATGTTACACAGTTACCAAGGGATTTGAACTTGATTTTTAGAAGACTCCAAAGAATATGTTTTTTTTCTCTGAATCTTTAGTCTAGGTACTGTCAGATTTTGATGAAAATTAGAGTTTAATGTGTTCATCTCCTTCGACTCTGCTTTCTTAAAAGGCTATTGATAAGAGTACCATTTTCTGAGTCTCTATCATGAACCAGGGACTGTGCTAGGTATTTTACAAATGTAACCTTATTTACCTTGCAGAATCATTTTTTGAAGTAAATTTTGATGTTTCTGGTAGCTATTTGAGGAAACTAAGGCCCAAACAAGTTACCTAATGTCACATAGGAAGTGAGCAGCAAAGCTAGGATTCCAGCACCAGGTTGTTGAGTGCCAAGATGTTGTTTTGTTTGTTTTTTAAAAATTTTAATTGTTATTCAAGTACAGTTTTCTGTCTTTTACTCCTGTCCCAGTCCACGCCCCAGTGCTCCACACCTCCCTCCCATTTCCACCCCCCTTAGTTTTTGTCCATGTGTCCTTTACATTTGTTCCTGTTATCCCTTCCCTTTTTCCCCTGAAATTCCCTCACCTCTCCCCTCTGGTTACTGGCATCCTGTTTTCTATTTCAATCTCTTTGGTTATATTTTGCTTGCTTGTTTGTTTAGTTGCTTAGGTTCCTGTTAAAGGTGAGATCATATGGTATTTGTCTTTCACCATCTGGCTTATTTCACTTAGCATAATGCTTTCCAGTTCCATCCATGCTGTTCCATAGGATAGGAGCTCCTTCTTTCTTCTGCCACATAGAATTCCACTGTGTATATGTACCATAGTTTTTTGATCCATTCATTTACTGATGGGCACCTAGGTTGCTTCCAACACTTGGCTATTGTAAATTGTGCTGCTATGAACATTGGGGTGCATAGCTTCTTTTGGATTGGTGTTTCAGGGTTCTTGGGATATAATCCTAGCAGTGCAATTGCTGGGTCAAAAGGCAGTTCCACTTTTAGTTTTCTGAGGGAATTCCATACTGTTTTCCATAGTGGTTGTACCAGTCTGCAATCCCACCAACAGTGAACTAGGGTCCCCTTTTCTCCACAACCTCTCCAACACTTGTTGTTTGTTGCTTTGTTTATGATGGCCATTCTTACCGGTGTAAAGTGGTATCTCATTGTGGTTTTAATTTGCATTTCTCTGATGGCTAGTGATATTGAGCATCTTCTCATGTGTCTCTGAATCCTCTGTATGTCCTCCTTGGAGAAATGCCTGTCCAAGTCCTTTGCCCATTTTTTAATTAGGTTGTTTATCTTCTTAGAGTGGAGTCGTGTAAGTTCTTTGTATATTTTGGAGATTAAACCCTTGTCTGAGGTATCATTGGCAAATATGTTTTCCCATACGGCTGGTTCTCTTTTTATTTTAATGCTGTTTTATTTGGCCGTGCAGAAGCTTTTTATTTTGATGAGATCCCATTTGTTTATTTTTTCCTTTACGTTCCTTATTCTTGGGGACAAATCAGTAAAAATGTTGCTGCATGAAATATCTGAGATTTTCCTGCCTATGTTCTCCTCTATGACTTTAATGTTGTTCCGGCTTATATTTAAGTCTTTTATCCACCTTGAATTTATTTTTGTGTATGGTGTAAGTTGGTGCTCGAGTTTCATTTCATTGCACGTAGCTGTCTAGTTCTCCCAACACCATTTGTTGAAGAGGCTATCTTTATTCTATTTTATTTCATTGCCCCCTTTGTCGAATATTAATTGACCATAGAGGCTTGGGTTTATTTCTGGGTTCTCTACTCTGTTCCATTGGTCTATGTGCCTGTTTTTATGCCAGTACCAGACTGTTTTGATTACAGTGGCCTTGTAATACAGTTTGGTATCAGGTATTGTGATCCTTCCTACTCTGCTCTCCTTTTTCAAAAGTGCAGCTATTCGGGGTGGTTTATGGTTCCATATAAATTTTTGAAGTGTTTCTTCTATGTCTGTGGAATATACAATTGGTACTTTGATAGGTATTGCGTTGAATCTGTATATTGCTTTGGGTAATACGGACATTTTGATGATGTTTATTCTTCCAATCCATGAACACAGTGTATGTTTCCATTTGTTTGTGTCTTCCTTCATTTCATTCTTCAGTGTTGTGTAGTTTTCTGCACACAGATCTTTTATCTCATTGGTTAGGTTTATTCCTAGGTATTTTATTTTTCTTTTTGCTATATCGAATGGGATTTTTTTCTTGATTTCTGTTTCTGCTGTTTCATTATTGGTATCCAAAAATGCCTTTGATTTCTGGATATTGACTTTGTATCTGCTGTTTTGCCAAATTCATTTATTAGGTTGAGCAGTTTTTGGGTGGAGTCTACAGGATTTTCTATGTACACTGTCATGTCATCTGCAAATAATGACAGTTTTGTTTCCTCCTTTCTGATTTGGATGCCTTTTATTTACTTTTCTTGTCTGATTGCTGTGGCTAGGACTTCCAATACTATGTTGAATAGAAGTGGTGAAAATGGACAACCTTGTCTTGTTCCTGATCTTAGTGGAAAAGCTTTTAGTTTTTGTCCATTGAGTATGATGTTGGCTGTAGGTCTCTCATATATGGCCTTTATTATGTTGAGAAATGCTCCCTCTATTCCCACTTTGCTCAGTGTTTCTATCATAAATGGGTGCTATACCTTATCAAATGATTTTTCTGCATCTATTGATATGATCATGTGACTTTGTCTTTGCTTTTGTTTATGTGGTGTATTACATTTACTGATTTGCTAATGTTGAGCCATCCTTGTATCCCTGGGATGAATCCCACTTGGTCATGATTCATGATCTCTTTAATGCATTGTTGCATGCGGTTTGCCAATATTTTGTTGAGGATTTTAGCATCTATGTTCATCAGCGATGTTGGCCTGAAGTTTTCTTTCTTTGTTGTGTCTTTATCTGGTTTTGGGATTAGGATGATGCTGGCTTCATAGAAGTAGTTTGGGAGTCTTCCATCACTTTGGATTTTTTGGTATAGTCTGTGAAGGATCGGGGTTAGTTCTTCCTTAAATGCTCTGTAGAATTCTCCTGTGAAACCATCTGGTTCAGGGCTTTTGTGTGTTGGGAGTTTTTTGATTACTGCTTCAATTTCATCTGCTGTTATTGGTTTGTTCAGGCTTTCTGCTTCTTCTTCATTTAGTTTTGGAAGATTATATTTTTCTAGAAATTTGTCCATTTCACTTAGGTTTTCAAATTTCTTGGCATGTAACTCCTCATAGTAATTTCTTACAATCCTTTGTATTTCTGTGGTGTCAGTTGTAATCTCTCCTCTTTCATTTCTGATTGTATTTATTTGGGTCCTCTCTCTTTTTTTTCTTGATGAGCCTGCTTAAAGGCTTGTCGATTTTGTTTATCTTTTCAAAGAAAAACAGCTCCTGGATTCATTGATCCTTAGTATTGTGCTTTTAGTCTCTATGTCATTTAATTCTCCTCTGATCTTGGTTATTTCCTTCCTTCTACTAGCTCTGGGCTGTCTTTGTTGTTGTTCCTAGAGTTCTTGTAGGCATAGGTTTAGATTGCTTGTTTGAAATGTTTCTATCTGTTTTAGGTAGGCCTGTATTGCTATGAACTTCCCTCTCAGAACTGCCTTTGCTGTGTCCCATAAGTTTTGGGCTGTCATAAGTTCATTTTCATTTGTTTCCAGAAACTTTTTTATTTCTTCCCTCATTTCATTCTTGACCCATTCATTGTTTAATAGCATGCTATTCAATCTCCATGATTTTGAGTTTTTTTGGGTTTTTTTCCTTGGGGTTGGTTTCTAATTTCAGTCCCTTGTGGTCAGAGAAAATGCTTGGTATGATTTCAATTTTCTTGAATTTGTTGAGGCTTGTTTTGTGTCCTATCATGTGGTCTATCTTTGAAAATGTTCTATGTGCGTTTGAGTAGAATGTGTATTTAGCTTCTTTCAGGTGCAGGGCTCTACATATCAGTTAAGTCCATTTCATCTAGGGCGTTGTTCAATGCCACAATATCTTTGTTGATATTTTGTTTGGAAGATCTGTCCATTTTTGACAGTGGGGTGTTAAAATTCCCTACTATAATTGTGTTGCTATCAATGTCTTTCTTGAAGTCTTCTAAGATTTTCTTTATGTATTTGGGAGCTCCAATGTTGGGTGCATATATATTTACAATGTTTATGTCTTCTTGGTGGAGTCTTCCCTTGAGTATTATGAAGTGACCTTCTGGGTCTCTCTTTATGGCTCTGTTTTTGAAGTCTATTTTGTCTGATATGAGTATTGCTACCCCGACTTTTTTTTTCCTGTCCATTTGCTTGGAAAATTTGTTTCCAGTTCTTCACTTTCAGTCTGTGTATGTCTTTTGTCCTCAGGTGGGTCTCTTGTAGGCAGCATATGTGTGGGTCATGCTTTCTTATCCATTCAGCTATTCTGTGTCTTTTGATTGGAGCATTTAATCCATTTACGTTTAAGGTTATTATGGATAGGTACTTATTCATTGTCATTTCTGTACCTATGTTCCTCTCTGTCTCTCTCTTTTTCTTCCGTTCCTTAGAGCAGTCCTTTTAGCATCTCTTGCAGTGCTGGATTGGTGGATGCATATTCTTTTAGACTTCTTTTGTCTTGGAAGCTCTTTATTTGGCCTTCTATCTTGATTGAGAGCCTTGCTGGGTAAAGCAGCCTAGGTTGCAGGCCTCTGGTTCTCATTACTTGGAATATTTCTTGCCATTCTCTTCTGGCTTGGAG
>PVKM010008382.1:0-39116 GCA_004027735.1 Carollia perspicillata
GCAAAATAGTCCAAGGTTCCTTGGCAACCACAAATCCTTTCTAAGTCTCAGTCTCCTCTGCTGTAAAATGGGTTGTTATAAGAACTAATGAGGTAATAGATAAATGGCAGGATAGGGTTTTCTTTCCCCCTTATCCTCCCTTTTCTTCCTCTATCCACCAATCCACTGTGGGATGGGAGAAGGAGGTAAACACCTCCTTCTCCAGTAAAGAGAAGAAACATCACCCTGATCAGGCCTGGAGTCATATGCAGAGTAGTTAAAAATAAGAAGAAAAAGATATAGTACTATATTTGCCACACTCTGAAGAATATAAAGGACCTAAAGTCTCTTCAGGATCTCACTATAAGGACCACAGCAATCATTCATTCATTCATTCATTCAATGAGTGCCATCTATGTGTCAGGCATTGCTCCAGGCACAGCAGTGAAATGGATCAAGTTCTCTTTCTCATGGAGCTTACATGACGTTTGAAGGAGAAGAAGAAACTTTCCTCTACCATCCTAGGTTCTCTGGTGGGTCTAACAATTAAATCTTTCTGAGACAGGTTAGATTAACAAGAGAAAATAACCAGATTTAACTACTGTATACCTATGTATGGGAGCTCCGCTCACATGAGAGAGTCAGAGATCCCACATACATCAAAGAGTCAGAGATAGAAAGGGAAAATGAGGCACGTACGGCATTCTGAGCTCAGGATGAGTCAGGGTGCCTCAGGGCTTCGGAGCGGAGGAAGGTCATAGCAGAATGAGAAGAGCAGATGTTCAGGAATTGGAAGTTTGCTCCGCCATATACGTAGCTCAAAAAAAGTTATTTCTGATGATAACTGTTATTGTGAGCAAGGCCCCACATTTAAATTCTTTAAGGAAGAGTTAAAAGTTGATTGCCTTCAGGTCAAACTGATATACAGGCCAAAGTGGCACACTGGAGTTGGGGGAAGACCTTCATGTTCCAGTTGAAGAAAAGCCAGAGACTGAGAGGTTGCCTATGAAACCTGTGTTCAGTGCCTATAGCATAGCAAGCACTCAGTAATAGCTATTTTAATTCTTGTTGCTTTTACAACCCAAATGAGTCTGATTTAGAATTATTAAAATATGTTCCTTGACCTTATGCCATGGACAGCTATATCCTCCCCTACAGCTGGGCCCACCTGGCACTGGCCCTCTCAGAAGCCAACCTCAGGACCCCTGTGCCCATCTGAGCGCAGAACTCCTTGTACTTTTTGATCTTCCCCCTCCATCACCTCCCTACCTATTTTCAAAAGTCACGCCCTTTTCCAGATCTCCAGATATTAGGAATGGAAGCTGGGAAAGCCAGAGCTATAATGCTCTATTAAAATATGAATAATTGATGCTCTATACCTCTCATTTTATTCTAGAAGTAAGGAGAGCTACCCTTTCAAGTTTCTCCAGCTTTATGCAAGTCTGTGAACACAAAGCCCCCCCCCCCAATCCCCATCCCTGGCCACCCAAGGGGCTGCCCTGAGGTGGCAGCAGCTAATCTGCTGATGGCCTCATTTCTGCCTGGTGGATGTCCACTGTGTGCTCCTCTGAGGGTCTGCTCAGGCCACCTCGTTTTCAGTTGATCCCCACACTCCACACTCCACAGAGTGCTGATCTCCACACTATGATCCCCTTTACCCTAATTTATGGTTTTAAATCACCCTCTAACATACAATTAATTCCCCTTTATTATTTTTTTATTTTTCCCCTTTCTTCCATGAGAATGTAAATTCCTATGAGGGCAAAGATACTAGGTTTGTTCATTAGAGCTATGCCTGGCCCATATTAGGTGCTTGGCAAATATTTGTGGAACTAATGCATGAAAACTCCAGCAGATAAAGCTTTCTATCCTAGAAAGGACTTTTGCTCCTAGTGAGAGCTTCAAAAGGCAAAATCAACCAAAACTTGGACAACCAACTAAGACTTTTAAAAGGCAAAGGTGGGGTTTGGGAGAGCACAGGTCTCCAGCCCTTCTCCCCTGCAGGGGAGGAGGCCTGGCAGTGGCCGAGGGCAAGGCCCCTTCTGCTTTCTAGAACTTGGGCTGTTTTCTTTTCGTCTGGTTCCCGTTCTTTTGACAGATCTGTTCCCAGATTTTATACTGTGTACCTTCTCTTTCCACATCATTGAAGAAAGGTGCCATTTTCCTCCCTGCAGCATGAATAGCAGTGGCGGGTCCCATGGACAGGAAATAAGAAATATATGATGATGAAACTGGGATTTGAAGGCACAGGAGCTGGTTCTGAAGAGGACTAGCTGCAGGGCCCAGGCAGCAGGGCTGCAGCCCCGCACCTGGTGCGCGGAACCCTCAAAGCAGCAGCGGGCAGCGAAGGCCTCGGGTGGAGAGGGCTCTGGGACCCGACTTCATGCAGCCGGGATGGGGAAAAGCTCCTCCTGGACTCCGAAGCCACCCCGGGACTTGCTTGCACTCTTTAGGAGAGCGGGGACCACAGGTTAGAACCATCTCTTGAGCTTTTCCTATTTTTCCTCCAGAACCCAGGGTTTTAGCACAGGGCAGGGCGGCAGAGCTGGCTCCTCCCTGTCCAGGCTGCTCTCTTGGCTCTCCCCTCACCAGAGCCGGCTGCCAGGCTCTCCTTGTGGCCCCCGAGTTTCAGTGGGGCCCGTTCTGACCACCCTGCCCCTCTGTGATGCCCTGCATCCTGAATTCCTGCAGCACTTTTACAGTTCACACCATCTCTCCTCTCTCAGTGTGTCTCCCCAGTTAAACAGTGACACATATAAAGAGCCATATGTTCTTTCTTAAGCTTTCTCTTTTTTTCTGATTATAAGTTGCTTCTGTGGTTTCTGTTGTGCTCAACCCGAAGCAATGGCTCTCACTGGCCACTAATTGCTTTACTTCAGGAAAATCCTTCTGGGTTAGTTTTGTCACTGCAAAATGAGATATCTAAGGTTCCTTCAAGCTTTTCGGTTCAGCAACTTTCCAAGGAGAGCTAGAGTTGGTTTACCGGACAGAGCTGCTCCCGCTACCCTGGCTCTGGGTCTAAATGCTTTGTTCGTGGAGGTGGTGGCTGGGTGGCGTCTGTGAGCAGCCATCAGGAGGAGCCAACAGTGACTTGCCATTCCTTGCCTCCTGGACACTCACTGCCTGCCCCAGCTCTTCTAAAACTGGGTCTCTAGGCCATGCACATGTGACCATTCCCATACTGGCTGAGGTGTGAGGGAAATCTCTTCTCCTACAAGTTCAGTGCTGAAAAGGAAGAAATTTTTCAGAAAGACTTTTTGCTAGGAAATAACAAAGTGTGAAAATACAAAGCCACAGAAGCATCCAGTCAGAGCCCACATCCTTTGAACAACCTCAATTAAAGGGAGACATTTGTTAGCAAATTTTAGGCAACCTTGAGCTCCAGATCATTTCCCTTGGCTGAGCCATGAAGGGGAAGGATGCCAAGCCAAAGATATCCAGCCCTCCACTGTTCAGCACCTGTGGCCCCCTTCCCAGTCTGGGAAGGGCATGGGCTCTGAGGCCATTCATATGGGAATCGGGCTTCAGTTCTGTGCTTTTTTTTTTTGACCGTCTAACCTTGGATAAGCTTCTTCTCCTATTCTCACTGTTCCTTTTACAAAATAGGAATAAGATCTTTCATCCCATGGAATAGAATGAATATTAAATAAAAACATATGTCTATCATTCAGAGTCCTTCATTGTAAATGTGGACTTACTCCTGCTGGCTTAAGTGGAACAGCGATTTACTGAGGGAGGCTGAGCAACCACAGTCTCTAGGAAGGCTGGGGAATTGGGCATGGAGGGAATGAAGCCAGGAAAGTCTCCCAAATTACACCAACAGGTGCTCCCCTGAGATCCTCCTGCTGCGGCAGCTGGCTCAGACCCCAGAGTTTACACCATTCGCCCTAGGCCGGCAATGCCTCATTAGGGCTGCTGCTGCTGCTGCTGCTGCTGCATCTGAGAGACTTCTCAGGACGCCGCCCTTACAGCCTTGCCGTCCAAACCAAAGTCTCGCACAACCTGATAGTTCTCTGTGTTATCATCCCTGTAGGTCTCTCTCTGGCTCTGGCAAGGACCACCCTCTTTGACCCATTTTCCTCTATCTGTTTCATTTATTTGAGACAGCCATATGCCTGTGTTTAAGGCTCTTGCCACCCTTGGAAGAAATTCAGCTTTTTAACTCTTTTCGGGGAATAGAACTGTGTGCCCTTGTCAGGAATCACCAGCTTTCCTTGCAAACTCACCACTTCACCCCCTCACAGCCCCAAGTTAGTACCTTATCCCTCCCTGCTGTAAAGCCTACACTATCTTTAGACCATCTGGTACATTCTTATGTCTGGTCTGAGTCAAGTTCAGTTACCAGCTGAGCCACCATCTGGATATTCTTTGATTCAATATCCAAATGTTTCCAAGGTCTGGACCAGTGGTTCTCAGCTCCTGGCTGCATATTAGAATGAAGGGGGCGGGAGGCTGGGCCCTGGAGAGTCTGATTTAACTGATCTTGAGTGTGCCTAGGTACAGGCACTTTTAATAGCTCCCCAGTTTAGTTCATCAGAGAAACCATCTTCTAAAATCTCATCAAGGTTTTACTTACAAAAACAAAAGGTTTAAGCAAGGAGAAAAATCAAATGCATAATATCAAACAAGCATGTAAGATGGTAATGCACTCCCAATCTTTAATAACTATGTGCAAATATTAACTTTTAACAGTTTTGCAAATAGGGATGAATACTAGCCCTTGGGCCTTTTCAACTTCTGGGTGTGAAAGTCATATGAATTCTTCCTGGGTCACTGGGCACCTATTAATATCGAATTTAAGTAGAAAATGGGTGGCGGGAGAGAAGGGGTCTTTAAGGGGTGTAATGCCTGGTTGTCCAGTCTCTCTAATATCATGAGGAATGGCAGATTCTAAATTCTCTTTCTCTGGAATATTTGATTCATTCAGTAACGTGAGTCGACTGATGACAAAGTGACTGAAGTCACAATATTGACAGCTGTGAGAATACCAGGGTGTTTATTATTCATCCCCGACTTCATATATCTATTCAGTTTCCCCATGTATTCACAATGTTGAGCTGTTAATTATAGTGATAAGAAAGGAGCAGAAGGAGGCAATTAATATGCCTTGAATGATGGAATAGGTAAAATGCCACAGAGCAATGGAAAAGTATGGAAGTCACACCTCAGCCTGACTCACATCGTACACCTGAATTACCAACATTGAGGGGGTGTGGTGTGGATAACCATGGGAACAATGACATTCCATTGCTGCTGCTATTGTAGAAAAACCATGAGAAGGCTTACCCCAAAGTGCCATTTGATGCACAACCAGGCAGATGTGCAAGGGCTAAGGACCAGGAGGAACACACAAGTTTTGGACTTGTCATTCCTTTTGGTCAGTTACCATTTTGAATCTCTGTCCTGTAGTCGGGAATCACCCCCTTCCCACTCTAGAGGCTAAGGGTGTTATGTATTCATTTTGCCTGCTGCCCTTGTAGCTAGGGCATGGACGTATTAGCTACTCGACCTAGGCTCCACCAATCACAGGTAACCTCCAGCCCTAGGATCAGAAGGCCAGTCAATGATCAGAAGTGACTTGTGATGGCATTAAGCAATGGGTCTAGCAGGCGGGCGTGGGGGGTGCGGGCTACACCACACAGGAGTGTTGCTGGCAGTGGGCGGGCATCGCAGGGACCAGTTCTACACTATGATGGAGCTGGCTTTTGGATTGCTCAGATGTTTGGTCAGCTACCCAATACTCTTTTAACAAAAATTTTCTTTTCTGCTTAAGTGAACCTGGATTTTTGTGACAGTCACATAATTGTTGTTCTACTCAATCTTTGCCCTTGTACAGTCTATTATCAACAGAGGAGCTGGTATGTTTTTGAGTTAAAATGTCACCATGGCATATTTATCTGTTCACCCTCCGTGGCATCCCTTCTCACTCAAACTAAAAGCCAAAGATTTTACAGTGGCCAAAAAGTCCCTACATGGTCCCCCTGACCGCATTGCCATTACCCTCTCCTGCACTCCACCTGCAGGTACTCAAACATACCTGCATCAAGGACTGTTCTCTTGCTGAAATTCTCCTGGGAAACTCTTGCCCCCAAAATCCACATGACTCACTCCCTCACTACCTTCAAACCTTTGCTGAAATATTCTCCTCTTGGTGAAAGCTTCCCTGGCAATGCTATGTAAAACTGCATCCCATCGTCCCTGGCATTCCTTATACCCTTTCCCTGGTCAACATATAATCTACTTTATACTCCATTTGCTTGTTTATGGCAGTCTCTTAGCCCCCCTAGAATGTAAGCTCCAAAAAGGTAGGATCTTTGTTTTATTTACTGTGGCACCTACAGTGCCTGGAATAGGGAGTGCCTGGCACCAGTCCTCAATGAATATTGGATGATGAATGGATGGATGGATGGATGGATGGATGGACAGGTGGATGGAGAAGATGCTAATGATTAGTGAAAAGTGGAAATTCATCTGACAAAAGGATGAGAAGGTGAACTTGCAGATGCACGACCAGAGCCCTGGTGGCCATTGGAGGGTTCTGAGCTGAGAAACCTGGGCTTGAACATCAGCTCTGCAACTCACTGGATGACTTTAGACAAGTTACTTATTATCTCTTTGAGTTGACTTCTTCATTTGTAAAATGTAAAACCATATGCTCTGTGCAAAGTTATCAAGATCGAACATAATCACACATAAACACACCAATATATCTGGCCCAGAGAAGGCACTCAAGAAGTGGCATTATTATTATTATTATTATTATTATTATTATCATCATCATCATCATCATTACTGGTATAATTGAAGAAATTCAGAGTCTGGCCTCTTGGCTCCATACTTGTAAATGCCCACATCTATGTTTTTCAAACATTAGCAGATAACATTTAGAATTAACTGAACAACAATCTAAAAATGCAGATTCCTGAGTTTCACCCCTAGAAATTCTAATCGAGTATACATGATATGCTTAGCAATCACACTCTTAGATGGAAAAGTGGCATTCTCTTAAAAAACTCCCAAAAGAGAAAAAAACACCACCTTTCCTTTCTAATGTTGTGCAAAGTGATGTCCTTATGTGAAACTGACCCTTCAAGCAGTATGGCCTAGCAGTTAAGGAAAGGGGTTCTGGAGTCCAAAACTGAGGGACCGTAGGTGAGCATATGGACCTCTCTGTGCCTGTCTTTATGTGTAAAATTGGGGTAACAATAATTCCTACCACACAGCAATGACGCAGTCTTAAAATAAACATGTAAAACAATTTGAAAGAGTCTGGCATAGATTAGGTTCAATAAAGGTTAACTATTGTCATTTGAATACACTTCCCATTCTCTGGGCTCCTGTTAATGGAAAGATGTTTTTTTTTAAGTGGAGATTTTTCCAGTCCCAAATTTGGTTGGTGTTCACACTGAAAGAGACAGCACACCAGGCCCACTTCTTCAGGGTCCTATGCTGAGCAAGGTGAGGCCTGCTGAGTTGTTCCAGATGCATCTCCAGGAGTCTTTGCTAATGTTTCATATATATAAACCTAGGAAGTTGTTCTCGACAGCCAAATTAAATCTTACAAATGAAAATTCCACACACATTAGTATGTAGAGAAGAGAACATGCATCCATCCCCCCAGCTGCCCCAGGGAACCTACAATCCCTCCCATTAGTCATCATCCCCCACCAGAGGCCACAGCACGTTCCCTCTGCCTCGAATCAGGCCTGCACTCCTGGCATGGCTGCTTCCCCTTGTCAAGTTTCGGAGGAAATATAATCTCTGCCAAGGGACCTTCCCCAGCCACTCATTCAGAGGAGCTCCCCTCGCCCCTTCCCAACACAGCGGGGCACGTCACCTGCCCTTTCCCGCATTTGTCTACTTCTCAACTCTCACCACAGGACACAGTGAACTTCTGCTTTCCTGTTTCCAGGCTGTGCCCCCTCCACACGCACGCTTATCTGCAGGTACTACGAAGACAGCGTTCACTTCTGGTTCCCTCTTTTGTTACCGGTGTCTCAGTGCTAGCTCTCAGCAGATATTGAATAAATAGTGAATGAATGTAACATCTTGAGTCTAAATAGACATTTCCTCTGGACTCTTCTATTTGAAATAAGAGGTGAGGGGATGGGTCTGAAATAGTGAAGCAACAAAAAAATTAGACACAACTTCGGTAACATCCTAGTGTGGCAATCAGTGTGCTTTCTACCTACGCTTTTAAGATTATTAAATGAAGATCTCCCAACTTAAATGTGAAAACCAATAGCTACACAGAGGCTGGTAAAGTATTAAAGTCACTGAAAGGGTTTATGAGTAAAATAGAGTATGATTTTTTTTTTGAGTGAGAGAAAAGAAAAATCTTTGATGCAATCAGACCTAAAATCTCCTCCTCTTTCTGAGAGGAGAGAAATCAGATGCTTTCTTCTCTTTACCATTTTTGCCATTTTGATATTTAAACTTAAATTGTCCCTGCAGCTTCCAATTGAACCACTCCCAATGTCCTGGGGGTCCCCATCCTCCACCCCACCTATGTGATTGAATATCAGAGTCGGAAAGACTTTGAAAATAATGTTATCCAATCCTCCCTTTTGTCGAAGAGGAAAGAGAATTCCAGGCCACTGTGAGAGGGTCTCAGGACCCTGAAGGGGTCTCACGTCTCTTGACTCTCCAGCTCGCCTTCTACTCCCCCACGTTCAGTTCAACTCACTTTGACTTGTCCCTTCCGACTCACCAGGGCCCGACCTACTTTTCAGCCCCAGGACAATAGTTCAGGAGGCAGCCAGTCAATATTCCGTCTGGTCTGAAGACAAGAACAACCCCACAGATGTCGGCCAAGACCTTTCTTTTCTGGCAGCACTAAATGAGCCTCCTGTCTCCAGTCAGCGAGTCCAGCCAGAATACTTCCAATGAAGGAAGTCGCCCATCCCCAAAGACAGTTATTTCACTCCTTAATCAATCCGGGTTCACGCCGTGAGTCTGACCAGCTGTGGAAACGGGACCAGGGAAAGCCCCGCAGTGCACGTGCTGATCCCCAGACAACTTTGTTTTTGTCTCTCTGAGACTGCCAAGGCCAGACCGTTCTCGTTCCTCTTTGCCCTATCCCCCGCTCCCGAAAGAGAGAGGGCCCCCAACGCTTTGGTGGAGGATGCGATGGGTGTCAGTCCTGACAGGCCCCAGGGAAGTCGAGGGAGGACCGTATCCTCCGTCACAGCCAGCCGGGAGCACTGCTCCGGACCGCAGACACCCCGAAGTGGGGGACCGAGCCGAGTGGGCGAGGCCTGCCTCTCCCCGCTTTCTGTCCACTTCCACTGCAGAAACTGAGATGCGCTGCGGAATCCACTGCTGCGATTCTTTTCTCCCTAGAAACTCTATTTACTTAGCAATAAATCCCACGTGCAGGTCATTTCCTGACATGGTTCCATATATTTCTTATCCTGGTTTATTCTCTGATAGTTTTTTATGGTATTTTTTCCCACTACCATTTATTCTCCCTATACCCTCTTCCACCTCCACCCACCACCCTCCTCCCCATAACCACTCTGGTGTCTGTGTCCATGAGTTCTTTTTCTTTTTCGCTCGATCTCTCCACACACACCCCCGCCACAGCTGTTCTTGATATTTTTTGTTGTTGTTGGTTGCTTTGGGAGTTTTGGCCAGCGTATGGTCGGGAGATGTGAGTAGGATTTGATGATTTTAAGATGAAACGTCTCACCCTCATCTCAGTTCTAAAATTGTCTTCGAGCTCATTTTCCCTGCATCGCTCCCCATAGCCACTCATCCACTTAGTGTTGATTCGATTGTTGTTTACGGGTTTCTGTGTCTGGTTTGTTTCTGTGAGAAGGTTATTGATTTTAAGATAAGGACCACATTTATCCCAGCCTCCAAACTGCCTGTGCCTGAAGTGACACTCCTCGCAACGCTCTCATTTTTCAGTTGCCTTCAGTGACATCGGCATCTTCATGTTCTCTCAGTCTGTGAGCTAGATTATCTTCAACTCTTTCCTCTTTTTCTCCACTCGGTCATTTATTCTTATCAAAACAGTTTCTTGTAAAAACTTAATTTTGGTAAATTCCAGCTCTGTACTCGTCATACATTTTAGAAATCATTGGCATGAATTCTAGTCAAGATGGTGTTGCAAGTTAAAAATCTGAGGCTTAGTTTGCTCCCAAAGAATTGCTGTGATTTGTAAAATAGAAAAAAGAAAATGGAAAAGCATGACCATGTTAAAAACAAGATAAATATCTCTATGTGCTAGAATAGGAAGAGGAAAGAATGGAAGTGGGACCGACTGGGGTCTGAAACATAAGTAAACAGAGGTGGCCAGGGATTCTAACTCCTGTGGGCCTATGGGGGCCAAAATACCCCCAGAGAAGGTGGGGATGGAAGTGAGACCTCAGGTTAATACTTACAGCCCCGTCTAAAGGGACAGTGCTGCAAAGCCACATTTTGAATCATATCACCCTGCCCTACCCCCTCCAAAGCTGGTCACTGGACCAAGGACCAAGGCACCCAAGCAATAGGGTTCCTATGAGGGGCCTGGAATAAATAGTTCTACCAAATATAAAAGAACTGTCCCCAAATGATTCTTGTTCCAATGAAATTAGAACAGGAAATGTGTCAAGAAGTAAGCAATTTTCAGTAAAAACTGGAGTTGAAAGATCCTGAGGCACAGAGGGGCAAAGGTCTCTGATGAATCACCATCAAGAGAGTTGTGAGGAAGCAGAAACTCTGAGACCACAAAACGTACAAGCTTTAGAGTGTCGGCTGAAGATACCGCCAGACAGCTAAAAGAGGAAACCAGACCCACAGAGAAATTTTAATTGACATTAATGAAGAAAAGAAAAGTGAAAGCCTACAATGCCTACCACTGAGATCCAGAGGAGGTGAAGGTACTTCTGACGTCAGACTGCAGGAGACCCAGCTCGGCAGTCATCCCTGCCCTCCCTCCCCGAGGCTGCTGGGTTGACTCCTCATCCGTTATTGTTAAGCTTGGTCCTGGGCCTGGACCTCTAGTTTCTTGGTCTCACTGGGATCTTCATAATTGTCTCTCTTCCTCTACTCCAATTATTTGAGGTTCTTTGAATGAGACTGTTCTTACAACCAAGAAAACCCAGCTGAAACATGTGTTAAGTCATTTTAATATTCCTGACAATTCTGAGAGGTAGGAATAATATTCCCATTTTACAATGGGGAAACTGAGGCTACAAGGCATTAAGAAGCTGATTACATAGCTCCTGGGCTGGTCATTTGCTTATTTGATCTCACATCTATATCCCAGCCGTCCTCTGCTTTATTGGCTGTGCAAACTCTATTTCCCAGGCTCCCTTGCCAACTGGCTTTTGACTCACCACGAGGTTCATTGGCAGGAAATTAAATAGCAGGATAAATGGAAAGGCCAAGATATTTTTTTGATATCTCTGGCAATAACTGCCTCTTCCTCATGTCCCAGATCCCACAAGAGTGCCCTTCTTTCATGTTCCCAGCTCCCACCAGGAATTCCTATCCTCCCTTCCACCCTCCAGGCCTAGGGGTGAAAACAGCTTCCTTTTTTCTAGTCTTTGGGTGGTCTCACTGTCTCCTGTTTAGCTTGTTAGCCCTTTCATTCCACTTGCAATGAGTTCTCCACATTAAGTTTCATCTAGTAGCTAGCATCTAGTAACTGGCTCTGTTTTCCTGAACAGACCCTGACTGATAGAGCATTTAATCAGTGGTTGAGTCAGGACTCAAAGTTCAGTCCATTTGATTCCAGAATCTACACTCCGAAGAACACATTGTAATTGACAGTTAAGTCACAGAGACATTCTCTGAACTTCAGCTGCAAACTAGTGATATTTATTTCCCCCAGAGCAAGCCTATGAGGATTCCCAC
Organism: Carollia perspicillata; assembly: GCA_004027735.1. Lineage (NCBI taxonomy): Eukaryota > Metazoa > Chordata > Mammalia > Chiroptera > Phyllostomidae > Carollia > Carollia perspicillata. The sequence goes on from PVKM010008382.1 coordinate 11,827, forward strand.
TTCATGTTTTGACTGCTCACAGTCACAACTTAACTGTACAATGCCACCAACCCACAGATCAAAATGGGGCTGGAAGAGTTAACGGATAAGGGCTGCCTCCAGCACTGCAACCCTTTACCTGCTCTGATTCTGCTCCCTGAACCTTTGGGGTCAGTATACTAGAACTGGATTTACTATGAGATGATAAATTCTATGGCACTGAGTGCGCACCAGTAAGGGAGGTTGAAATCTCACACTGCTCTGCAGGCTTCCGATGTTTGAGAGCTATACAATCTCTTCCTAGTGCTCTTGGTCTTATGCCCCTCCTTTGAGCTTCTACCCTTGGAGACCCTATCCTTTCATGATAATCCATTTTACTTACACACCCAAGTCTAAGTATTTTGCGCACTTTTTCTTGCATACTTGCTGATCTCTCTCTCTCTCTCTCTCTCTCTCTCTCTGGCTCTCTCTGCTAGATTCCTGCATTTCAGACTGTCTGTGCTAGATTCATGCATTTCAAACTGTCTGACCTCACAGACCAGGAGGTGCCTGCTCAAGTAAATCATTTATCAATAATGCTCTGTTGGTCAATCATCAAACTCCATGCCACTCCTAACAAGCCACCGCCATCTGCTTAATGATGCAGTAAGGTTTGGCCTACTGTACTGTATTACATTTAGGGGAACCTAGAAGAGGGTGAATACCAGATTTTTCAAAACTATATTTTCTGCCAGAGGGAGAAGAATGTTCAGATCATCTTCCCTGAAAACCTTTTTTTTTAAAAAAATCAAAGAAAAAATTCTCAACTTTATGGTCTTTAAATAAACCCATAATTACTCCCCTAATTGTGAATGCCTCCTGCACCTGGCCTCAATCCTTTAAACACCAAATTTAGTCCATTCATGGGTGAAGGTAGATAATTTCAGCATTCAATTAACAAATGTATGATGGGAAATATGCTAAACTCTTGAGGTTTGTACTATACAATATCCTTTAACTACTGACGAGTGACAGTCTATGTTTCATAGACCACAGTTGAACAATCTGTGCAATTATTTGTAAAAATAACCAAGTCTTGTTATAAAAATGGGTGTTATCTTTGGCATTTCCCTCCTCACTGCCTCCAGCTACCACCTCCCACACCCCAGCTGTCTCCTAATCCTATGAGGGTTTTTGTTTACCCAAAAAGCTTTAGTGGTTTCTCTGTTCCTTCCTTTTCTCTCTCTAAGGAAATCTCAGTGTTACCAGAAATTAAAAGGGATGGCCATATGTCGGAAAATAAAATCTTTTCTGAATTCTTGTCTTACGAACAGACCTATAAGCCTAGAAGCCAGTCCACTGACACAAAAGGAGGGGTTACACAGCCTACGGAAGGCTCCTCACCCCTCTCCAGCCCCACCAGCAGGTAGCCGTCTCCTTCATCATTCAGGTCTCAGCAAAAGAGTGACTTCCTTGGGAAAATAGTCTTCAACCCTCAGCTGAAGTTGGGGTCATAATTATCTCAATACATCCTCATCTATGAATTTCAAAATACATCCTCATCTACATTGTCTGGATTATGACTGTCTACCCCATCCAAGATTAATGAATATTCATGTCCCAAGCTGTACTTCACGAAAGTAGTGGGGGGTAGAGGGGTCTGTGAGTGTTTGTGCCAAATAAATTTGGAAAATGCTAGTTTTAGCCAAATTAAGCAAATTTCTTTATTGTAGGACATCTTGGAACCTTTAATACGCTAATGTGTGTAGTAATCACCATCGTTACACAAACCATGTTAACCATAGAACATTTCTTCATGACACATGTTAACTTTTAGGAGAACTAGTGTTGTGGGGAATAGGGTTGAGAAAGGCCAATATAAAATGAATTACAATTTTGCCTTTACTCCAACATTATAGTAAAATGGTAATAATCACTAGCACACAGATTGTAAATGACCTTGGCAGCTGCAATGGAAAGCTGTAACAAAACTTCAGAAGTAGTTAAACACATAGAGAGAAATAGTTGAGCTAAAGTCTTAATATGAGCAAGACACCCCCAAAAAGTAGGGGCAATGAGAAAGAAATCTGGCTCATAGAGTGTGGAATGATGGAGCTCCAATTAAAGTAGAATCCATGGCAACCACCTGAGTACAAAGAGAACTGATAAGATTCTCCTCATGATATACTTGATGTTTATGAGTGAAAACCAATATGACATCTACCGCTGGTCTAAGACAATAGAGGGAGAAGTGCTGACCTTGGGTTTTCTGGCCAGCTTTCACATATAACTGGACCATATGGTCAGCTTGTTCATGACAATGTGAAATTCAAAAATTGTGAATTTCGAGTTCTATGGAGTTATAATATTCAGGAACACAGCAATATAAAAAATTATAATTGATTATTTTAAATAATTTAAAATGTATAAACCATGTAATTTTTAGTGATACATAACATCACTTAAATATCTCTTTTAAAAATATTTATTTTTAGAGAGGAGAAGGAGGTAGAAAAAGAGGGAAAAAAACATCTATGTGAGATAGAAACATTGATTGGTTGCCTCTCATATGTGCCCTAACCAGGGACTGAACCCACAACCCAGACATGTACGCTGACCAGGAATTGAACCCACGACCTTTTGCTTTGGGGAATGACACCCCACCTACTGAGGCACACTGGTCATGGCAGGAACTTTCTTTTTTATTTTAATGTCTTAAGAAGCCTTGTGATCACATGTGAACATTAGGAACCCAGATCGGAAATCTTACTTTGGAAATCAACAAACAATTAAGTTTTTCACTTCAGTCAATCAACTGAGATGACAGGTTTTTACAGGGAGGACTCAAAACAGCATCAAATAAAATTTCCTTTTCTCTATATGAATAGCAGAAAGAAAGAAGTTAGTTGTTCGAGAGCCTGAAGACTTTCAGGCACTTGCATTACTGCTGAAAACAAACTTAATCCATCATTTAGTGTGGAATACTTCTGGGCAATATGTAAGCACAGGTTTATACTGCAAAGGGAAAAAGAGGACGAAAACTTTGGAACCAGTGGTAACCAGTGAGAATTTGGCTTTACTGGAGCTTTTATTTCCATGCTGGAATCAGTCTTTAGTCTAAAAGATAACTGTGCAAAGAGGCTTAATTCCAAGAGATGGCTACTCCTGAAAAAGGTTCTTGGGTCTTGACATTTAGATGCACGCGTACAGCTTGTAGTCCAGACAAAGGGATGGTTCATGAAGATTGTTGTGAGCTTCTGTGCTCCTGAGATCATGGTCACTTCACTAAGTTCTGAACTGAGGAGTCTGAATGCTCAGTGAGAAGTCAGAGAAAGAGTTCATGTGCAGTGGGAAGTGAACATGTCCCCAAGGGAAGAAGGGTGGGTCTGGTGATCAAGTGCAAATCCAGTTCCATTTCTCAGGCTGCAGTCCCCCATCTGCTCCTCCTTCATCTTCCCAGTGTCAGGGAACTCCCCCAGCAATACCTTTTAGGTCCCTGACTCAAGACCTGATGTCTGTCACTCTTAACACGAGGACTATCCAGTCTAAATTTCCTCAAGGGGCTGAAAACATGAAAGCTCTTTATCTCTTCTCCCAGAGATGTGTGTGCCTATGTGGGGAGTGGGGGTTAGGGGGTGTCCTTTGGGCACATAATGTTAGGGCTTCTAGGACTTTCGAAATGATGGGGCCTCTCTTTCCAGAGGGGCGGGTAAAGAGACACTGACACTGGTAAAGCTTCTCCTTACTAGCTCCCCTAGCAGGTGAGGATTAAGCACCCACTATCTGTTTGGCCCCTAATTTTTAATCAGACTGCCTGCCCACTTAGGCAGGCTTTGTGGAGCCTCAGCCTGCTGTCCCATTCCACCTGCCTGCTCACATTTTTTTGCTCTTGCCTCCTCTATCTTTTGGACACTCCTGGTTTGTTCCCACATGTGCCTCAGGTCTGCTGGTTGAATTGGTCCAAATGCACTCTTCTGACTCTAGCCCCAGGACTCCAACCCTGAAACAATGTCAGAAAGGACTCTCAAGCCCCAGGAACCACAGCCACCTTCAGACATTCAGATATAGCCCCCAGAACAAGAGATCTTTAGCCTGTGTCTTTAGGGACAGCAAATCTCGCCTTCTTGGGGGCGATGAATGAATAATTTGATTTCAAGCCTTATTATCAGTTTCAGAGCATCCTAGGTACTTACTGTGGTCACAAAACCCTCTGCCTCCTATCCCATTGCAGGCCACTTGGGAGGAAGTCAAGCTTCTCTCTTCTACCTCATAGGCTCAGCCTGGCTATTCAACTCAATAGGAGAAACTGTGTTTGAGTGCTTGAACCCAGGTTGGTTTCCTCCTCCCATTTTCTGTCCTTCTCACCCAAGCCAGTGAGCTACCATAGAAATTGCCCCAGTTTTCCAATACCCCTTTCATAGTCATCTTCGCCTTTTGGTTTGGCATTTCTTTGTGTAGGCCATGTCCCCATGGCCAAGTCCCTTCAGCTGAGCTAACAGTGATTTTACACACATTGTACACAAGCTGTCAATGAAGATGAATTGGTCTCCCACCCAGCCCTCCATTTGGACCAGAGCTGGGCCAGGGTAGCCTCTTTGCCACAGTGGGTACCAGAGACCCGGGCAGGCAGCGCTTTGCTCCATGTCAGCCCTGGGGTATTCTAAATCTCCCTACTTATCTCCGGGGCCTTTGTTTTGTCCCAAAGTGAGCGACAGTTTTTTTTTCACTCAAGATTCAGTTTAGTAAAGTTATATATCTTTACAACCTATGTTCTATTTCATTCAAAGTGACTATGGTTTCATGGATGCCTATGGGACTGCGTATTTTTTCAACTTAAGTTTATAGTAATGAATAGAACAAAGCCAAATAAAAATTGCCATGGCCTTTTAGGCACCAGATGTTAATATTCACATATCTGAGAAGGAGTGATATGGAGGCAACTTTCTGATCTTTCATTCTATGTGGGACCATGAGCACCATAGGAAGGACAGATGGGCCGCTTCCTCCCCGGATGCTGCCCATCACTGGTCTGTGCTCAGGGACGATTTGGCTCCCAAGCTCCTATTCAGGCCTTCTTCCTATTCCTCCAAAACGTCAATGTCTGGAGCATGTCGGGGCGACTTTGAGAATCAGGTGTGTCTGCTGGGATGCTGGGACTCAAGGCCACGCCTGATCCATTCTGTTCTTCATAGGCCCTGAGCAGAAGCAGCTTTACTCTCCCCACTTAAGAGGCACAAAGATAATGAGTTGCCAGGAGGAGCTTTGTCCTCCCTGTCCCTGCAGGCACAAAAGCGTGCAGCCCAGGACTATGAATGAATCCTCCAAAGTGAAATTCTTGGAGGTTATCCTACTTCTCCACTTTGCAGCATCCCCAAACTATCTTAATAAATTTTCCAGTATTTCAGTTCATTTCATTTATCTTCTTAAGATAACATGGAAGAGGGTTTTAAAATTACCTCAAGGCACTTTGCATCAACTAGATAACTGGTGAGGTCTGTGAGAGGTTAATACCTTATAGCACAATCTTCCTCTGGTATCCAGCAGGGTGATTGCGATCTGTTTAATACTAACAGGACGACTATAGGTCTCCTGGAAGGAGTCACCAACTGAGTTCAGAATAGAGATAAAAGCCTATGAGCTATGCAAAAGCTCTTTTCTAATTAAATAATTCACTGAACAAAATTTGTTATAATTTAGTTCCCCCGTTAAGAACAAGTGGTATCCAATAACCCAAAGAGTGGGCAAGGTGGGTGACGAATGATGCTTTAGTGATTGAATTTCGTGGTTATCTTCTTGCAGATGGTGTGGCAACCATCTGTGGGATTATTCAAAGAGAACGTTAATCATTTATAAAGGTTTTATTTATTTTTATAAAGAGGGGAAGAGAAGGAGAAAGAGAGGAAGAGAATCATCTATATGCAAGGGAAATATCAATCGATTGCCTTTCACACACCCACCTGACTGGGAATCAAACTAGCGACCTTCTGGTTTGCTGGATGACACCCAACCCACTAAGCCACACCAGTCAGAGCTGTTAATCATGTTTCGATCAAGTTTTGGTCTCTGCCCCTCCATTCCATAGACGCTTTACAAAGAATCTATTCCTAAACCATGCTAGAGTAGTAGGAGGTTCTTGCTGCCTCCTCACTGTCCAGGCTGCCCTACCACTCTTGCAGATTATCGAAGTCACCTTTTAAATGGACTACCTTCTTCTGTCCTTGTCTGCCTGTGGTCTGTTCTCAACACGGCGGTCTGAGTGATCCTGTTAACAGGTGAATTAGATCACAGAATTCCTCTGCTCCAAATCCTCCAATAATGCCCCAACTCACCCAAAGTAAAAGTCAAAACCTTCCTGGCCAGCAGGGACCTTCCTACCCTGCTCTCCATCCAGCGGCAATCTGACCTCACCCCTACTCTCCCCAGCCACCCTATTCTCTTTGCCTTTTCTTTCTTTCTGGCAGATTTTCGTACAGGGAGCCCTGTACGTACAGGGAGCCCTGTACGTACAGGGAGCATCTCAGGGAGCCCTGAGCTCTTCCCTTACCACCTTGTACAGTAGCATGCCTTCCTGATTTTCTCTATTCTTCCCAGTTTTATTTTCTTGAAACACTTTTAACCATGTGACATAATATGGACTTCGCACACTCACCTTCTTTATTTTTATCTCTCCCCTGTACCCCCAACCCTCCACCCCACGACACACGCTCTAACATAATCTTTAGAAAGGCATTTTTGTTGGCTTTCCTCCCAGCTCTCTCCACAGGGCCTGTCACGCACAGGCATTTATTTGATTCTTGCTGAATGACTGGGTGACTTGGCTCGTGAGTCGGCCACTTGGAGGCAATGTGAGCAAGCGGAGGAGTGCAGAGGAGAAGAAAATAGACATGGGGGTAGGGTGGAGAGGAGAACAAAGAGAGGCTGTGAACCCCTGAGGGACAGAAAGGGTGGCTTCGATCCTTGAGTGAGAAACCGACGAATCTGACTCCCATTAAGCCCCTGACAGGTCATTTGTTTCCTGTCTTTGTATCATCCATGGACCTCCACAACAAAACCCACTCTTTTGTTACAGCAACACCCTTTAACGTGAACCAGCTTCAAAGGAGAATAGAAGGAAACATCATTAGAACAAGAATATGCCTCTCAGGCTGCGTAAACACTTGGCTTTTGTGCTGTTTGAGATGGGAGGCTATTGGGGTGTTTCTCTGATCAGAGGGCGTGCTGATTTTCATTTGCAGCAGCTCCCTCTTACTGCTGTACGGGGAGAGCTGCTGTGGAGAGCTGGATCAGCCAGGGTTCTCCAGAGAAGCATACCCAATAGCATATATCTATATATCATCTATATCTACATCTGTATTTATATCTATATATATCTATCCAGAGATTTACTTTAAAGAATTGTCTCACAGAGTTATGGCAAGTCCAAAATCCATATTGCAAGGTATACCACCTCACATCCATTAGAATGACTACTATTAAAAAAAAGAACAAACAGAAAATAACAAGTGTTGGTGAAGATTGGAACCCTTGTATACCATTTTTAGGAATATAAAAAGGTACAATCCCTGTGAAAAACAGTATGGTGTTTCCTCAGACAATTTAAAATAGAATTATCATGATCCAGCAATTCTACTTCTGAGTATATACCCAAAAGAATTGAAAGCAGAGTCTCGAAGAAATATTTGCACACTCATGCTCACAGGAGTCATTCACAACACCTAAAACGTGGAAGCTACTCACGTGCCTGCCAATGGATGAATGGATAAGCAAAATGTGGTGTGTAAGTACAGTGGAATATATTACTCTGTCTTTAAAAGGAAGGAAATTCTGATACATGCTAGAATATAAATGAACCTTGAACACACTATGCTAAGTGAATAAGTCAGTCACCAAAAGACATTCTGTAAGATTCCGCTTGTATGACGTGTTCATTTGGTGGGCCAGGGCCTGCTGCCTGGAATGTTCTCAGCACACGTTGTCAGATGCCTAACTGAGCCAACTGGATAAGGCTGACAATCCCTTGCTCTCAAAGATCAGAGATTCTCAGTGAAGAGAGAGTGGATTCCCCCTCCTCGCCCCCGCCCCATGCACACACAGGGACATCTGGCAAATTTTGGAGACATTTTTTGGTTGTTACAACTGAGGTTGGGGGATGCTACAAGTGTCTGGTGGAGGGAGGCCAGAGAAGCTGTTCAACAGCCTACAACTCAGATCAGTTCACCACAACAAAGAATTATCTGGGCCAAATGTCAACAGTGCCGAGGATGAGAAACTCTTTCATAGATTAAAACAGAAAAATGAAGCCCTGAGATACATACCAAAAAGCACTTCTGTTATTTTTCTCATTTTGATTATTCCAGGAGAGGGTGAGGTGGGTGCATATTTCTTCAGATTGCCAGTTCCTTCTTCAGCAGCTTATTCAAAGACCCAAGCAGGCTGAAAAACTGAAATAGTTCCCAAAACCAAGAAGACGCTAGCCCATTACCCTTAGAATTAGGTCACATCTCCCCAAATCCAATGCTGAAAACAGCCCCTAACTTCTTGTCTTTCTACCCTCCCAGACTCCCTCAAAAACTTATAAATACAACAATAAATACATCAAGACTAATTTCAAACCCATTCTAGGATATATGAGGTCACCACTGCTGGTAATCTCTACTCCAATTCCCTCTAAAACCACCAGATCCCTAAAATCGATAGACAAAAGTTTTTTTCCCAAGCTTGACCATCTAGAGAAATGTAAAACAGAGAAAATATTCTATGGATTCAGCTCTCTCCCTGGCAAATACACAGAAATATTGGGTAAATATTTTTTAAAGGTTTTATTTGTTTATTTTTAGAGAGAGGGGAAAGGAGGCCAAAAGAGTGGAAAAGATACATTGATGAGCAAGAGATACATCCATCAATTGCTTCTCGAACACCCCCAACCAGGGACCTTGCCTGCAACCCAGGCATTTGCCCTGATCAGGAATTGAACTGGAGACCTTTTGTTTCATAGGCCAGTGCTCAATCCACTGACCCACACCAACCAGGGCAGTTTGGGTAAATATTTTAATGATACTTGTCAAGTTCAAAAAGAAGAGAAGGCTTTTGGTACCAGAAATGAAGAGGGGCCTCTTGATGCTGAGAAATTGGGGTTTTGTTTGGGGGTTTAGTGGCCTGATGTCAGGTTTGCTTACAGTGTACTGTGTACAGACTGGGTTATGTGGGAAAGGCAGACAAAAGCAGAGGTCACAGTCCCTGCACAAGTGGGGGAAATTGAATCAACTCCCTGGACAAAGCTGGGAGTTGGGGAAATCTTTGTCTGTAGTTCAAGGACTTAGCTTGGAAACAAGGGTCCATCCCTGTTGTTGGTAGAAGGGTCAGCCTTGAAAAACCAGAACTCCCACACTGCTCTGTACGCAGCTGGGTGGCCAGATTTTGCAGGAAAGAGACAGAGAGATAGAGAGAAACACAGTTGAGAAATTGGCAAACCTCTTAGAATCCTGTCAGAGGTGAGCTCAAAACTGAGCTGCAGGGCTGACTCCACAACCCCAGTCTGCACAGGACCCTCGAAGAAGATCCTTGCTACTGCAGATGATCTGAAAGCAAATAAGGAAATGCAATTTGCTCAGAGATGACCAGCTGGTACAAAAGTAAGAGAAATTATACCCAAAGAACTATAAATATTAGGGTAATATGAAAGTAATTTTTAAATAAATATGTTTAAAATGTTCATTAAGATGAGGTAGAAATAGAGCACATTAGTCAAAATAGGGCTTTTCTTTTTAAAGCAGAGAGAGTTGTGGAATAACCAAATCGAAAGGCAATAGTGAAAACATATTTTAAAAATAGAATCCCAACGGTGGGGAAAGCAGCAGCTAGGAACAATTTAACAGCCACCAAAACAACAAACTACCAATCATTGACATAACTGGATTACTGAAAGTTAATTGGAGTATAAACATGTAATATTTTAAATTTTTTCTCATCACTCCTAAACAGGATCTCTTGACATCTTCCTTCCTCATCAGGTAGCTGGTCCAGAAACAACTTTAGGCCAGTTTCTGTAACACTCTTACCACTTAAGGTTATTGGGATCATCTCATTTTGATTGAGTAGTCACCCCTTATCCATGAGGGACACCTTCCAAGACCCCCAGCAGATGCCTGAAACCACACATAATACTGAGTCTTCTATATATTATGTGTTTTCTATACATACATACCTATAATAAAGCTTAATTTATAAATTAAGCACAATAAGAGATTAACAACAATAACTAATAATAAAATATAATACTTATAACGACAGATTGCTGCAAAAGTATTGTGTATGTCGTCTTTCCCTGTTCCTCCAATAACCAATCTGATCATGGAGGTCACTGCTAAGTGACAAACAGCGGGCCGTGCACACAGGTTGGACGGGCTGGACAAAGGGACGATTCACATCCCAGTCAGGATGGAGTCAGACAGCACAAAATTTCATCATGCTGCTCAGAACAGTGCACAATTGAAACTGCAATTTTCCATTTACTATTCTCAGGCCACGGTTGACTGCGGGTGACTGAGACCACAGAAAATGGAACCATAAATAACAGGGATTGCTGCATTTAAGACTCCGTCTTACCTATTTTAAAACTTCACTCCAATCTCAACTCTTCCTGTCAGTTCTGGAATGAGACTAAGTGAAGTCTGCTCTTCACACTGTTTTCTGTTTTGTTTTGTTTTTTCCCCGCCTTAGAACTCTATTCTCCACTCTGCAGACTCTAAACCAAACTCTGGCCTACTCCTAGTGGGCTCTGCTGCTGCCTGTTCTACTCACACATGGGACCCCTGGTTTTCTTAGGGTCATGTTCCGCTTCATGCCAGCCCCTCTGCTGTATCCAAGGGGCAGCTGCATCTCCCTTGGGACCTATACATACTCCGTGATTCTTCTGCTGAGTTGGGCACCATGTCATGTAACCCACTTGGCAGCCCCAAAGCTCCTACCTCTACATTATCCTTTGAGCTCCTTCATGTGGACACAGGGATCCACTTCTATATCCTTCCAGGCCCATAGATGGAGTGGAGGTTCCTCTTCTTTTCCTCTCAAGCATAGAAGCTGTTCACTGAACTAGGAATGCTGAGTGCATAGTGCCAATTTTTCTCACCTTTGGTGTAGCCACAATTCTGGGACAACAGGGAAAGACCCACTCAACATCCTGAGCTTCCAAACTCTGCCAAGTTCGCATTGACAGGAAACTGGGGCTCAGGGACGTCAAATAACTTGCCCAACTAGTGGCCCGGAGAGCTTGGGTCCAAATGTAAGTCTTTCTGACTCTAATGACAATACTTTCCACCATGTTTTGCTATAAAACAGGATATTCAAAGTCTAGAAAAGATGGGAGGAAATTAAATATCTTCCTGCCCTGGAAGAGTTACCACTAAACAGCAACAGGAATAGAGCATCAGTGGAACAAGCAAAGAGCTTGCAAGTCAAGCCAAGCTTCTCACCCATAGTCCTTGGATTTGAGGGATTTGGGGCAGCGAGATGATTACAGGTGGAGGCATGGGGGCTCCTGGGAGAATGAAAGCAAGAGGGAAGAGGAGAGGACGGTCTCTTGTGGCCCAAAGAAGAGGAGATGGGGAACCATGTCCTTCTGCTGTGTCTAGGAGTAAAGAGTCCTCCTGATTGTCTTCCAGGCTGTCCACATAGCTCAGGGTACTGGCACAGCAGCCCTGCCCAGGAGCAAACACTGTACCTTAGACTGTCCCATATGTGGAATAGGCATTCATATCCAAGATTTGCGGATAAGGAAATCCAAGTTCAGAGAGTGAGCATGATGTGCCCAAAGATACACTACTAAGAAACAGAGTCAGGACTTCATCCAGGTTGCCAAGGCTAGTTTTCACCCACCTCTCTAGACCAGCTGCCTTCTCTGCTGTACCTTCTTTCCTGTGTCCCTCTTGGGTTTTAATTCTTAGAAAAGGAGTTTGGGATAGAGGTAAGGAACACGTGTGATATTTCAAGAAAACAATATATGCAAAAACATTTTGAAAACTTTATAGCCATATAAATGCAAGGAATAATTGCTGTTAAGTATGGAAATGGTTTATAACATTATCCTTCCCCCGATGATTAATAACTTTAATTTCCCATTGAGAGATGAGCATTAAGATGAGGCAAATGCAATCCAAGTCTAGACAGAGGAATGCTTAAATTGCAACATGATAAAGAAAGATTACAGAGACCTTCTGGCGATGAAATTGGGGAAGAAGCCCCTCTCTTTAGGCAACTTCTCTTGAAAGCAAAACAGACCGTGAGAGTAGGTTGTAGAAGAAATACTGATCATTCAATGAGAAGCTATCAAAAATGATTTTCCATGAAGACAATTCTGATGTGTTTAAAGTGATCTGGTTGGGGGTCCAACCTACCCAGCCAAGAAATAATATTGGAGTAGAAAAAAATGTGAGCTTCAGAAAGACTTCATCTGTGCCCATGAGTGAATGCTGGCCTGCCTTTAGGTCACGTGGAAAAGAAAGAAAATAGCATTAACTTAAAGGGAAAGTTCTGAGTCAGAGAAATCTGCTTCTCACTTTCCCCCAGAATCCTCAGCTGGCCAGAAAGGAAAACAACACAATTCCATTTAAGGATGTTTTTCATGATAAACTAGACCAGTCATCATCTAGCTGCTGAGGGCCATCTATTGAAGGAAATGGGGCGTGTTTACCAGACTTTGGCAGATGTGTTATGAGTGGTTATCTAAATGTGACCTCTAGTGTCCAACTTGTGTGGCACTCACAGGGGAAAATAAAAGCGATTTGATAGTCTGGCAATCATAGAACCATGAAATGTCAGAGCTGGAAGGCGTTAGCGAGCATCTGTTCCAGTTTCCTATCTTACGGATGAGTGATTCAGGCCTGGGAGAAGTTAAATGACTCACCCAGGGTCAGTCACTTAAATAGTGGCAGAGATGGAATTGAACCCAGGTCTTCTAAGCCCTGGTCCAGTACAATTTCCTATACTCTTGAGAATATTTCCCATAAAATGCAGTTGACTCGTGTAGGTCATTATAGGACCTATCTATGGAAGATTATGAAAACTAAGTGTTTATTTCTTGTGGGCTGAATTATAAAGAGGAATGAAGAGGACAGTGACATCATTCATTTCATCTGAAGCAGCACTAATCAGTAACTGAATCTTAAATGGTTCATGTTAAGAACTGGTAAAAAGATTTCAAACTCTTTTCATATTTTCCTCATTACACACAACACATTTAAATGACAGATTATGCCATTCCTTGTCAGCCCAAAGTTCATAGTGATTTTCAAAGGAATAAAATTACCCCACGTAATGAGAACGATCAGTCAGGGTGGAAGTCAGATGGCTCAAGTCTCCTGAGATTCCCTGCCATGGCCATTTGTGTGGACAGCTGTTATTTTCCACTTCCTGTCCCCCAGCTCACAGCCTGCTGAGTGAGGCCAGAGGGCATCACGCCACCGTGCGCACTGGTTCTCCAGCAGACCCAAATGATCAAACCTCACCTGGCTCTTCCTACCATCCCGGAGTCCTGGGGTCCCTGCTTCTTGAATTGCTTCTGACATCTCTTCCACCTCCCAGTGTCTTCTTACTTGAATGCTCAAGGAGAGTCAAAGTGTGTGTGGAAGGGCATGACAAACAGATTGTGACCTAGGAGATCATATCCTATAAGAGTTAAGTTTTGTCATCTTCTCACTCTCCCTTCTTCCTTTTCTTTTGGTCTGGATTTATATTTGTTGTCATTGCTTCATTTTCCAGGATTATATAAAAGAACCAAAGTATGGTAGGTGAAAGCAGCCAACACAACCCATCTTCTTTTTATACCTTTAGAAGTGCCTGCAGCGTTTTCCTCCCAACCAGGAAGAAGACAGAAAAGCAAAGGAGCAAAAGATAGGTTGCTCAGGCCAGTCCCATCTGTCCCTTTTGAAAAGATTTCCCAGAACCTATATCCAGTAACCCTACTCACATCTCATTGGTCACATGACCATAACTGTAATGAGTCTAGAAAGGTGAATTTTTTGGTTTTTTTGGCTCTACGAGAGACGAAAGCAAGGAGGAGTTGTGAGCCTGCCACACGTAGCACTATAAGAGATCTTGGATAATTCTGTGAATCTGTGCTTCTGCCTCAAGCAAGATTATTCCCTAAACATAATTCGCAGTATGCAGTGAGTACTGGAATACAAAAAGAGTCTTTGCCCCTCTCTTCCTTCACAGCAGAACAAAAGAGCAAGATTTGTCTGTTAGAAAACAGATGTCTTGGGAGCTTCACTAGGGGGTCAGACCTGTGCTCTCAACAGCAAAGGTGATTATTTTTCTTAATTACCATTGCTCTGCATCTTGTTATGTGAGCTGTCAGTGTCTTAATTTAGCTGATGACTTTCCACTATCACTTTAGATTTATTTGGTACCTAATTTACTTAACATAGCTTTTGCTGTGAAAGTTAATCAGAGGCCCAAAAACTCTTAATAAGCTCGATATTTCACAGTGAACACTACCCTAAGGAATGCTTTATAAAAATGATGACAAGGCACAGGGTCTGTAGTTTTCAGAATCAGTAAGTTACAGACCAATGAATTAGGAAGGTCTTGAACTTACACTTCACTACAGGCTTCATGAAGCAGATGCACAAATGAGCATCTGTAAATGTCGCGGGTCCTCAGTAGAAAATTTCCATTAACCCAGCAACTGGGTGTAGGAGGATCTGTGTAGTGTTAGAAATAATGGCTAAAGAACACATACCATTCAATAATGAAAATGATCTTGGCTTTGCCACCATTTATTCAGCTATTTCCTTGGTGAAGGAACTGTTTTTGTTTTGTTTTTATCTTGCCCCCAGTCCTGGCTTTTGATACCTTCAGAAATCACAGAGTTAAACAAAAATGCCTGGTGGAAGTATCTTTCTTTATGCACCAAATAGGGGGGATTTTGAGATGCAGGGATCCATTCTTGTGCAATTTACAATCTAAGACTGAAAATTCAAGTGCAGAGAAATACAGAGCAATCATAAAAGACACACCACTTAAAATGCAAAAAGCTGTCCCCACTGTTTGCACTGCTACTTTCACTACTAAATATCTAAATAGTGCCCTGCAAAAAGTAGGAACTTGAGGCATATTTGCTGGAGAAATAGATGATTTTCATAGTTACAGAGAGTAAAAGCTGGAAGTAAAGGGAATTTACTTTCCCTAGAAATAGATGATTCTATTTCCCTAGAAATAGGTGATTCCCATAGTTACAGAGAGTAAAAGCCGGAAGTAAAGGGAAAAGCTGGAAGTAAAATTCATCCTTCTTAGGGAAGAAGGATGAAAATGGGTAGAATACCTGGCGGAAGGTAGGCAGGCACTATATACTTGTAGAAAAGGTAGGACTTAAAAGGCACAAGAGAAACCTTTGTCTGTAGGGTAGAGTGGGAAGTCCAACCTAAGCTGTTAGGCGCTAACCTGGAAGGCACAGAGGATAAAGAAGGATCTGAAAATGTGAAGTGTGAGCCTTATGGGAAGCAGAGAGAGAAGCTGGGCAGTTGCTAGGATTTAAAAGATGTGAAACACTCCTGGACTCAGCCTGGATTCTCTCATCCATAAAATATGAACACAAATAACACTTGCTCTGCCTATTTCAAAGAGGTGTTATGAGGATTAACTGAAATGGAGTGTGTGAAAGCATTTTCAAAACTTAAAAACACTATGCTAATGCAATAGGTCCTTTCAAAGCTCCTGTTGGCACTGAAACAAGCGAGCAGGTACTCTCCAGAATAAACTCAGTACAGAGGCAAGTCACCCAGGGATTATGACCCTCAGATATAAATAGCTGAAGGGCACTTTAAAGGGTCACAGTGGGAGTCTGAGGTACCCTGTGTTTTTTAAGGACCCAAACTTCCTGAAATGTTTTCACATAAAATGTGTTTATTGCCAGCAAGGCTTCATAAGGAATCAGGAGCCTTGGACTCAAGAAGTTAAGGGGCTTATTAGGTACACACAACAGCAGAGCCAGGACTGAAGTTCAGGAAAACCCTGCAGCATAATTTAAATCCCTTAGCACAGTTTCCTTTGTTAATGAGCAGGAACAAGGAGAGATGATATCACTTCCCTGGACCTCTGATACCTCAACGTAGAACAATTTTCACAGGGAAAGTAATGAGCACCATGTTTCATCTAAATTGGTTTCCTTTCTGCAAAGCTGACTTCACATCTATTTGCAGGAGAAAGAAAGCTGGGCGCTGTGGCTCCCTGCGGAGCTCTGCATGGGGAGTTGACAAGATGGGAGCATCACAATGGCCACCTTGTCCTGGCATCATAATGGAAGAGACAGACCTGTATTAGACTGTGGAGGGTCCCACTGTTTAAGAGGTTCTCTTCCTTGCATTGGATTTCTTTATCTGGAAGCTGGGAAATACACTGATTTAGGTTGTTATGTTAAAGAGTTTGTCTTAAACGGTTAAGGCTGCTGTAACAAAAATACCACATACTGTGGCTTAAACAACAAACATTTATTTCTCATAGTTCTCGAGACTGGGAAGTCAAAGACCAAGGTGCCAGCAGATCTGGTGTTCGTTGGAGACCTACCTTCCGGCTTGTGGATAAGTTACTTTCTCCCTATCCTCATGTGGCAGAGGGAGATCATCTGTCTCCTGTCTCTTCCCGCAAGGGCACTAATCTCATTCCTGTGGGCTCCATCCTCCTGAACTTATTACCCCACCTCCAAACACCGTCACATTGGAGCTTAGTCTATGATATACAAATTTTAGGGGGAAACAAACATGCAGTTTATAACACAGTTATGAGTGTTTTTTCTTCTGTACCTTGCCTGTTTGACCTGATGTTGATTCCATCTGATTTATATCCCTCTAAAGAGTGTAAGCAATGGCCCATTTTGGGTTTCAATTACACAGCCCATTTTCCCTCCTACTGAAATGAGAGTAGGATGAATATGAAACAAAATAAGTAGTTTTGTGAAGTAGCACTCAAACTAATGCAGGCTTGTCGCCTGATAGAGGTGACCTCCTTCCTCCTCCATAGTGTAAATAACTAGCATTATCAAGGCAAATTTGTGTTACAAACTTCTTACCAGGGAGTTACACATGCATAATTGATATGGGTACACATATTTGTGGATTTTTATGAACCTTAGAAAACCAACCCGCAGATGTATTTCATTTGCTTTTGTAGTCTATACTACTGCACAATTAAGCACTTAACTACACGATAATTATTTCTGCATGTTTGTTTTGAAGCCCTTCGAGTCAAAGATCATGTACTAAACTTCTTTTATGTCCTCTGCAAGACCTAACACAATATTAGGCACACAGAAGGTGTTCAAGAGATAGTTTTAGTTGGTTGATTTGAGCAGATAAAGTATTAATTCTCAGGCATGAACGTGTAGCTGGAGGAGGGCCCAGCCGATGAAGAACTGTAGATGCCGAGTCAAAGAAGACAACACCTGCAGCTTAGGAAGAGCTCTCTGGCATGCATTGACGAATGGGGCCAGCAGGCGGAAAAGGTGGAGATGAGGGGGGCAGGGATATGTTTGGGAAGCTGTCTAAATAATGGCAATGACAGGGAACATGGAAAAGATAAGACAGATGCAAGAGATACACAATAAAGACAACCAGTGGGTCCTCACTGAAGTGGAAAAGGCAGTTGGCAATGACTCTTAGGTGGCAGGCTTGAATAGTTGTGTAATTATCCAAAATAGGAAACACAGCATGGTACAGAAGTTGGGAGTGGGAAGAAATAAGGAATTTCATGTTGGACATTTTGGGTTTGGGGGCTAGCAGGAAATCCAGATAAAAATAGGAGTTACAAATATGTGGGCCAATACCAAAGAGAAGAGGGACGCTAGGACTATGGATTCCAATTTTGGGGTCGTTGGAGCATGGACGGTAGTTAAAGGCATGGATGTCAATGAGGAAGTGAATAGAGGAGGATGTTCAGATTCGAGGCAGGCCCTTGAGCGAACTGGAGAAAGAGCTACTACAGGCACAGGAGGGGCAACAGGTTGATGCCTGAGGCCATGTGCAGGTGAGAGCACAAGATGGTGACTGCAGCTAATAAACCCAAAGGCCCAAATTCTCAAAGAGATCAAAAAGCTGAAGAAAGGAATCCTAAGGGGTGATGGATGATTAGGACTGAAAGAAAACTAATGTCAGATAAATGATGGTGTCCAGAAATTAGCTAGGAGAAGCTTGTTCAAGCTGAATCCTTTACATCATCCCTGCATCATGACCCTTCACCAGAGTTTCAAACTTCCTCTTTTTTCTTTTTATTGCTACCCTCCTGCTCTCCCATAATCTCACAATTCAACCATAGTCTCAATCTAGTATGCATTCTCTCCATCAGTTCCTAATGTAGGTTCTGTTGTTTGTCTTGAAATTGGACCAATGAGGCAGTAGTTGTTGGACAAAAATAATGAGACTATTTGACCAAAAGACAAAACTAGGTTTCTGCAGACACAGAAGACACTGTAGGGTGCAGTCTTATTTTCTAGCCTTTTTGTAACTGTTTAAATTTGATGCCATTTCTGACAATAATTGATATGTGAATGACTGTGAAGAAAATTAGAAGGATATACTTTACTTAACCACAGAAATTTTATGTTGCACGGTCAGTGTATGGAGAGGGCAGGATGATGGTCGCACCACAGTTGCACAGGTCAGATTACGGATGGAGACAGAAACTCCACTATGTATGCCAGGGGAAATGGGTGTTTAGCCTGAAAAAGGGAGGAAGTGGAACAAAGAAATCATTGACAAGGTATTTTAATAATGCCACAGTAAAAAAATAGTGAATGATGTTTATTAAATCCAATCAGCCACTGAGCCCTACATAAGCTTTACATGTGTTATCTTGTTTAATAACCACAGCACCTCCAAGAAATAAAATAATAACCAATACTTACCAAGTGCTTTACAATAACCCCATGGGGTAGGCACTATAATTATCCCTCTTTTGCAGACAAGGAAACTAAGGCACAGAGAAAATGAGGAAACCCATTCTAAGTCAAGCTAGTAAGTGGTAGAGCCTGAATTTGAACCTAGGCCGTTGGAAATCAGAGTCCAGCTCTTACATACAATGCTGTACATCATTTTCATAAGTGTTTTACAGGTGAAGAAAATAAGACACAGAACTTGAGCCACTGAACTATGGCCACAATGCTAATAGTGATGAAGCCGAAACTTGAAGCCATTGAAAACCAATGGAGCAATTGAGAGGGAAATTTTGCTTCAATATTAAAAGACTTGTCTAACTGGCAAAAAGTCACACAACAATGAGATGGATGGCCCAATGAGGTGCTGAGTCTCCTATGCCCAAAAACATCTAGGAAAAGAGGTCATAATAAAATTTTTTACTTATAGCTAGTTTATAATTCCCAAGTTATTTTATAGGGAGACTCCCCTTCTTGGTTTGAGTTTGATGGCCTTCCTGTTCTTCCACATCTACTCTGGTCAAACTAAAAGCAGATGATCTTCACATACCCACTACTAACCACTACCATTGATAACTGAGTTGTTCTCAAAAGGTACCAAATGGTTTTCGACCATCGGGCAACATTTGTTGAGCCATTAAACTATATTTGTACACGTGCTCCTCATTCATTCACCTGATTGTCCAACTAAAATTCATTGACCACCTGTGGAGAGCCAGGCACTGTGCGGGCACTGAGGGTGCAGAGTGGAAGATGACAGAGCTCCTGCAGCAGAGGCTGTTAGTGCCCCTCTCATGGTCTACCCATCCTGGAGGTCACTTGCAGACAGTGCCTGTCCAGGCCAAAGAGGTTCAGCCTTTCAGTGCCTCAGGGTGATCTCTGGGCATGACATGCTTGGGCCATGCGCAGGAGAGTTCCTTAGCCCACAGCGTTGGGGAATTAGTGAATAAATACCTTAGTGTCCTTGCTCTTATGTGGGACAATGTGAGGTGTGCTCTTTACAGACTGTCCAAGGCTCCCCAACAGAACTGAGCCCCAGTTCTTGAGTCCACAGCAGGAATGCCATTAATGGTCCCTCTGTTGTTTCTCCTCCATTCCCAGCCTTGCTTCTTCAACTGCTCACTGTGCTTCTTGGGATCATTTCTAAGAACGACTACTTGTACCTAATCCTTGTCTCAGGATCTGCTTTTGGGAGTACCTGTCCCCCAGGGCCCTCCAACCTAGTGAGGCACATGTATTATTGCTGAGGCTCCAGATTCACTTGAGTAAACCTTGCTGAGAAAATTAGAAGCACCTTTCTTAGGAAGGACACGTGTATCATATGGTTATTCTTTTAAGTACCTTTAGGTCGAAATGTCACATGGAACAAAGATACCTGCAGGATAAAGCCAGGCCAGAGCCTGTGCTAAGTTCAAGTGCAGCCCTGGCATGTGGGGATGGAATGTCTCAAGTGTTCTGCAGGCGTCATTATCTATCGCCACTGTAAGAGCAGGGAGAGAAGGGTACAGGAGGAACAAAGAGAGACCATTGTAGAGTGCCCTGCAAAGGCCTGGTTTTAGCCACTGGTTGTCTTTGTCTTCAGTGGGAAGCACACACTCTGACTCAGCAGGACACTCTACCCCTAGACACAGGATCACTCCTGCAGTATCTTTGCTCGTTGGCTGCTGGTATAGTTGAGGGAAACTTGAAAAATCTGGCACTTCATGTCCCCAGAAAAGCAGCATCAAGAAGGGGAAATAGTGTCTGACAGGCACTACTGTACCAATGTCCTCGAAACATGGATTTAAGCCAATTGGGATCACAACCACAGCTGTCTCTGAGGTCATCTAGTACCCCCTTGTCAGACATGACTCATGCCAAGAAGAGCTTTAGCATCTGATCCTTGCAGAACTTAAGTCTAAGTGTGGCTAGCAAATTGCTGGAAAATAATCAAGACCAGTCCATATCTTGAGCTGATTTACATGGGGACTTTATTGTTATAGGGAGGAAGCTTTGAACACTGTTCTCTGGAGGGAAGAAGAGACGCATGAGGTGTCTGTCCCCTGCCAGGACCCAAGGGAGAGGACTTCAGAAAGAGGCAGATGGAGCTATCATGCTGAAGTGCTCTATGGCATAAAGAGACCCAAGCAGAGAGCTTTGGAGCCACGTGTTAGCAGTGGGATAAAGTTCAGGAAAGATGATCCCCTCCATTTCCCCCTGGAGCACTGCAGGATGGTGAGATCGGAGGAAACAAGAAACCTTGGGGTCATCTCATGGCTTTTCTGGCTTGAGGGCCCAATGGCAGAGGGAGCCACCAGCCATGCCCACTTTCCTCACTGACTTTGTTGCAGCAGCTAGGCAACCCTCATACAAATGAGGGCTGCAGACCGTGATGAGGGGTCTGGGAGCAGAGTGGGGACATTGGAGATCTCTGGGAGCTCCTATAAACATGCCCAGGTGTCCCAAAAGTAACTGGCAGACATTTGAGTCCCTAGGGCAGAGAAAGAATTTGACCTCTTTTATATGGAGATAGAAGTTAAACTTGTGCTTTAAAAATTCCAAAGCAAAGGTTGGGAAAACTTGTCAAAACTTGTACTGGTACATGGTGGAGAGGCTGATCCAGTCAAGTGCTGCTTGACAGCTCCTGGAAAACCATAGGCAGGTCCATGTGGTCATCAAGGGTCCCAGGCCTAAGCAGATCCAGCCTCAGTAGAGCACGTACCTCTGGGCATGGACAATGAAGTCCTGGCCAGTGAACCTAAATGTTTCCAAAGGCCAGTAGATCAAATTTTGATTTTAATTGTGTCCAGCTCATCTTTAGAGATTTTAACTATTATTGTAATCTTGTTTTAATTTTGCACTTTTATCCTTAGCTATTTCATGCATGGGTGCAAAAAAGCAAGTTACATATCTAGGATCTTTGCTACTCTGAATTAGGGTTACCAGATTTAGCAGATAAAATAAAGGACATCCAGTTAAATTTAAATTTCAGATAAACAATGAATACTTTTCAGTATAAAAATAGTATGCAATTTTGAGACATGTGTACAAAAATTATTCATTATTTACATAAAATTCAAACTTAACTGAGTGTTCTGTATTTTATCTGGCAACCCTCCCCTGGCTACACGTTTCCCTGGCGAGCAGAGTGGAGCAACCAAACATGTGGAATAAAGGAAAAGTTCTGTGGTCCTTTTTCCTGTTGGGTGAAACCGTAGCGGCTAATTGATTTTTCTCTCTCAAAATGCATTCCCTATTTACTGCCCCAAAGGATTAAAGTGGCATAAAATAAAAGGCACACACCATCATACCATTAAAATAGAGAAAGAAAATCAAAATAAACACAAAGGGATGGGGGAGTTTGGAATCCAAAAGCCTGGACTGATATGGTTTTGTCAGACCAAAACCAAAGGAAAAGATCAGCTAATACAAGGTCACAGGCCACTGAAGCTTTTTCTGGCCCTCACTCTTAGGGAACTCTGCACACAGAACAGCTCTCTTGCCAGTGTGGTCTGACGGTGCGGCGTCCCTGGAACGCCAGGATGTGAGGCTTGGCTCGGCCTCACCCCATCACTTCAGGTCTCTCACCTCATTTATTTATTTGTAACATGACTTACCTTGCTGAACACATTACAAATGTCAGATATCATTACTAAGCCGGGACTGAGGAGATTAACACAGGCAATAATAATACTGTGTCCTGTGAGGGTTTTATAGGAGACGTAAACATTCTCCAAATGACAGTTATTACATTAGCCCTTGATTTTAAAAGAGACAACATTAGTAATAACGTAGTGATTCAGCAAAGGCCTTCCTTGTAATGTGAGTCACAGAACCAAAGTCATCCAGGCTGACCTCTTTCCTCTGGAACTTGCAGACACCATGAAGCTCAGAGCTGGCTGTGGCTGCTGCAGCTTCACAGAGTGCAGCTAGGGGTACACCATTCGCTGGTAATCTTTACCATTTGCTAATAGTCTCCTCAGCCTGAAACCTGAGAATGAGTTGTCCTGACCAAAAAGCAAGCCAAAAGCAAATGAGAGTACCCATCCTAACCCAAGGCAGGGCTGCTGGCAGTACTTCTTTCAAGGAATTGGCAACACTTGGCCATAGTGATGAGAGAAGGAATGATATGTGTCTGTGGATTCCACTGGGTTTGCAGACAGGCTATAGAATGCAAATGCTTCCTCATTGCGAGATGGCTGCCAGGAGCCATGGAACATCAGTGTGACTACTGCTAGGTCCCTTCTGCAACAGCCACATTTGTAGGGTGCCCTCTGCTCTATCAAGAGGAGAGCCAGGGGGCTCCCAACTTGCTCACAGAATTCCTAGAGAAAATATGCTTCATCTTAAAATAGCAATACAGTAACAATAATAATAATAGCAATCAGTAGATGCTGTGCTGTTTTCTATGCCTGGCCTTATTAAATCCTTGTAAGAAGCTTCTATTATTACTCCTGTTTTACTGTGAGAAAATAGATCTGAAGATAACCCTCTGTATCAGGTGAGTAGGAGGGGCAAAGACCCATGGGACACAGGATAAAAGATTTTTCCAATGTTCTGCTCTTACTTGCAAGGCTGATAACTGGTTCAAGATCCGAGGGCCAGTATTCATGAAGTTAAATAGCAACCAAGTACCTACTATGAGAACAGTCTTAAGCTAATCACACAAGGAATGCACAGATGGCTGCTGTCCATACACCTTACAATCTATTGGCCCACAAATTAACAGAGGTAGACGACACATGCCATTGGAAAGGTACCTGGAAGACCTTGGGTCACACTATGCACCTTCTGACCAGCAGCCTTTCAGGTGGCGAATGTGAATATCAAAGGCAGCCAGAGGTGCCCATGAGGAAAACTGGCTCTTCAGCTCACTGCTTCCTCTAAGAGAGGGAGGGTTGAGGCCAAGTGTAATTCTCAGGGCTTCGGGTAGTTTGGCCCAGCTGGTGGGCCGTTTTGCTGCCACCTTCAAATGAGGTCCCTGATTCTTCTAGATACATGCAGGCCTTTCAGACTTGCGTGGGGTGGGCGTTCAGAGTGAACTCGTCCCATTGGAGACACTGGCTCACTTTACTTTCTGTCAAAAACAGTTACCATTGCCCCTTGGATAAAGAACAGAGGAGGGGGTATGAAGGTGGGCACTGTAACTCATTCTTAAAATGGGCAGCATCAGTCAGTGAGGGTGAGGAGGTTGGCCACAGAGGTAGAGGGTGGGGTGGCGCTTCTCTCCTTACAAAAGGGTATTCCTTACTAGACGTCAGAGCCAGGGACCGCTGCCAAGAGCCACGCTCCAGAGGAAAGACACACCAGCTCCCCACAGCCAGCGGAGCTCCACTGCAGGACCCGGCCAACCTGAGTCTTTCTCCGTAGGTACCTCTCCCGATCTCCCTGTTGCCGAGCCAGTAGCCTACACTGTGGGGAATTTGTTCTTCGCTTTGTGTACTTCTTGAATTTTTAAACAGTAGTTTCTCAGAACAGATGCTCTATCCCTTCCTTCCCGGTGGCCTTTCTGCACAAACAGCAGATTGCCTGCTTCTGGGAGGAGAAAAACATGCTAATTGTGTTATTTTTCTCTTCCTTCTGCTGCAAGGAGCTATGGGAGCCAAAGGCCCTCTCTTCTCTCCAACCTCTCCCCATGCTGGCACCCCACACAGGTGATTTTCCTGGGCACTCCTCACCTGAGCCTGCTGCCCTTTGACCGGAGGGCTCCTTTTCAAATAGACACCTTGGTTTTTTGTGTTCGTTTGTTTAGATCTCTACTCCCTTTGACTTCCTGGGAGTCAGAGAGCCTTGCAGTCACCGGTAATGTCTTAGTTTCTACTTCCCCTGTTTACTAAAGACCCCACACCAGGGTGAAATCTATAGAGACCACCAGCGTTGAAATTATGCTCTCGCCCTTTTTTTTCCCCCAGGGCCACTGCCCCACACAACTCCCAGGGCATCATTACATGGGCCTGATAGTCACACAATATGACGCACAGATGTGTGAAAAACAAACAGCCCTAGGCCGTACAACAAATGTAATTAAGGGCAACAAAATCCTGAGCTTTTTTCTGATGATCGTTGCTTTAGTGCTTGATTTGAAATATCACATACAGATTCCCTTCCAATGCTCTCCGTACGGTGCCATACCCTGTGAGTAGTCCACCCGCTGAGTAACCCGGCACTGAGCAACCCTCCACAAGGCTCCTAGCAGCTCGCTGCTCTGGCAAGGGCCCTATGTACCAGAGAGCTAGAATGGGCCTATTTAATCCAAGAAAGAAAAGAATAAGATGAACATTAAGACTTCACTTCTAGAAGAGTGAATCACCACAGAACCGTATCTCAAAGAATCTGAAATCCAAACAGGCCCGATTCAAATGCCTTCCGTCAACCTTGCAGAGTTGTCGAATGATGCCATACGTGCATCATAATGTGCTGATAATGGGGATTCTGTGTCCCTGTTAGATTCTCGGTTTACATTATTTGCTCCAGGCCTACTTTTGGGAGCTGCTCTGAGGGACAGTCTGGCAGGTCCCCTCCCCCTTTCCAGCAGGGTAGAAAGGTGAGCTACGGCAGGGGTGGGTCCTGTGTCAGAGAGCAGGTGTATCAGTTGGCACCTAACCAGGAAAAGAGAAATCATGCAAGTATTTAAAGGAGAAAGAATTTAATGTTGGAAATAGGTTACACAGGTTTCTTGATTGGGATCCTCAAAGGACCCAGAGACAAGAATTCAAATGCAATTAGTTTAGCTGGGAGGTGGTCCCAGAATCTTAAAAGCAGAGCAGTTAGATAGACGGGCAAGAGAAGGAGGCCAGCCCAAAGGTTTCGTTATCAGGTATATTCCCAGTGTGGAACGAGTGCTCAATCCTGCAGAGAACCCTGGGAGCCAGTGTAGAACAGCCTTAGGATATTTACCTATCAACACTTCTTCTGAGTTGCAGCTGCTTCTGGAAACATTAATTCTCCAGCTTGCTCTAAACACAGGCTGCGTGAGCTCTGTTGGCCAGAACCAGACTCAGCCCGCATGTCTCCGGTGTTCCAGGAAACAGCCTTCGGCTCATAAAGGTAAACACGTAGAGCAGCAATTCACAACCTTTTTCATCTCCTGGCACATATAAACTAATTACTAATATTCTGTGGCACACCAAAAAACATATTTTTTGTTGATCTGACCAAAATTATAGGTGTAATTTTGATTCATTCACACTGGGCAGCTATTGTTGTGTTGGCTGCTGTCATTTTTTTATTTGACAGTCTAAGGGTAGGGTCAGCCCCTGACTAAACAGATGGGTATTGCATGTTTGAAACATTCCTGCTGCATGACATTTGAAAATCACTGACCCAGGAGATAAGGGTAGAGCGCCACTGTGTCTGCTACAACCGGTAATGAAAGAGCCAAGAAGCCAAACAAAAGAGAGTAAGGTCACCCAGAGAGGAGCAACACTAGAAAGTGTTTACCAATTCTAGACCAGAAACACAGAGTTGGGAAGCCATTATCCTAGGTTGGGCACCACATGGTCCTAGCTGGAGCCAAGAGAAAAAGATAGTCCTATGGGAGGAGAACAATGGAGAAGACGAACCCACTGTCAGAGACATGCCAAAACAGAGGTAGGCACAAACACTTTGGTTTCTTCCTTCTTCCCTCCCTTCAGTCTTTCACCAAGGACCAAACCTAGCCAGGAGCCAGCTAACAGGGGAACTGGAAAATGAAGCCTTGGGGGTTGGCGGCCTCCTCTCTTCTTTAGCAATGGTACCCTTCCCACCATGATACAGAGCAAAGCCAGGAAATGGCAAAGTATATGAGGTCTGCCCAGAAAGTATCCGGCCATGTAATACGAAAAATCGAGATGTTTATTGAAGAAGATACAAGACACAAGAAACATTGTATGTAGGACAATGATGCCTCAGTCCCCTTCCAAGTAGGCACCTTGGGACCTCACACAGTTCTCCCAATCACCATCAGCTGCCCCATCATATTTTCCTGAATCTTGTCGACGGTCTGAAATCTCTTTACTTTCAAAGGTGATTTTAGTTTTGGGAAAAGCCAGAAGTCCTAGGGTGCCAAATCTGGGTTGTAGGGGGCTGAGTCACCTGGGTGATTTGACATTTTGCCAAAAACCTCTACATGAGACATGATGGGTGAGTGAATGCATTGTTGTGAAGAAGCTGACAATCACCAGTTGCCTATAGCTGCAGCTTTCTGAATCATCTGAATAGTTTCCATGAAGGAATGTTCAAGTTCAATGCAAAATTTGATGCAGATTCATTGCTCTACTCACTCAGTCATTTTTAATGTGATGGCCACACAGTACACATCCTCAGTCAATGGCATCAACCACCCCCACTGACTAGTAGAGTGAAGTCATCATTGTTCACACATGCATATTCCAGTCCCCTCTCCTTGGCTGCCGGGTTAGATCTATGTTGCATAAACCATTCCATTATATTAACA